>CAVLJG010000004.1:55082043-55144924 GCA_963669975.1 Acanthoscelides obtectus
TTCAGACTTGGTGTCAAGTAAATAAACTTCGTTTGAATGTGAAAAAGCGTAATGTAGTGTTTACAGAAGGAAAAGTCCGGTTGCCTTTGACTACATATATATAGGCGATGTGGTACTCTCCGGGACACAGAAAATCTGCCACATATTGACTCAACTTTTGTTGAGCATATCTAAGGCCCGTATCGTCAGTCGTCCCTACAATTGTAGGGCGCCTTTATGGCCTCCTTGATTGTCATAGTTTTCTACTTCTCCCTGTCAGCGCTCTATTTTGAGGTTATCTCACAAACATCTATTTGCATCAAATTGTGCTTGCTTTTGAGTTATATCATGTTTTAACAGCTTGAAATTTCCTACAATTTAAAAAGAAAACATCTGTAGAATAAGAGAGCGCTGACGCTGACACGGGACAAGTGTAATCTAGAAATTTTTGAAGGAGGGAAAGGAGTTTTCTACTTCTCCGTGTCAGAACTCTATTTTGAGGTTATGTCACAAACATCTATTTGCATCAAATTGTGCTTGCTTTTGAGTTATATCATGTTTTGTCAGCCTGAAATTTCCTACAATTTAAAAAGAAAACATCTTCACAATAGGAGAGCGCTGACGCTGACACGGGACAAGTGTAATCTAGAAATTTTTGAAGGAGAGAAACAAGTATGACAATCAAGGAGGCCATAAACGCACCCTACAATTGTAGGGACGACTGACGATACGGGCCTAAATAATTGTTAACGCATCATTAAAGGCGTATGGATTCATAGCGAGAAAGTCCCGGGAATTCAATAATGTTCAGGCTCTTACCACCAGGTATTTGACTTTGTCGGTTCAAAATTAGGATCGACCTAACCCAACCCTATCATACTGCGTGGTTGTCTCATAGCCCAACTTCGCCAAACTTAGAGATAACATTGCGTACTATACCCTATTCGTAGTCCATTTACACACAAAAAGATGCAGCACGGCAAAGAGGCAGCCGCCTAAGCGTTGCAATAGCTATTGGACATTCGGCCATAAAACTCCTAACGAGTGTAGGATTCGACAGGGTCGAACTCATACTCGGGGTATCGCCGGCACGCTGACTCCACCAGTTGCTGTTCATATTCGGTGCATACATAGCGTGTGTTTATACGGTAGCATCCCGTCTACGTATACAGCAGATGAAACTGAGAATATTTCTCCCAAGGGTTCCTTCAGCCATGTTCCTTCTTCAGTGATGTCTCTTCCCCGAAAACGTAACAAGAAGGGACATTTGAATATTAAGGCAAAAGAAATTGTCCTTAACGTTTATAAGAGCGAAATTTTAGAGTATCCTGAAATGAAAATTCATGATATTGAAAGACGTGTGGCGAACAAACAGGATTGTGTCCTGAAACAATTTTCAACATTGTTAAAGAACATAAAAAAAAAAACAAAAATTGTCTCCACCTCACAAGGAGCTGCATTACACGGAGCTGTTGGATCGGAATGCCATCAGACGCAAAGTCCATCAATTTTTTGAAAGGGAGGAACTTCCCACCATAGAGAAAGTATTGAAGGAGGTTAATAGTGATCAGACTTACCTACTTTTGACATTTTGAGTATAGAAAATGGGACAGAAGTAGTGTACTTTGATGGACAGACAAGAGATTAGTTTATGGAGAAGAAATTATTTAAATCAATAACGAAATACCGCGACCAGGGCAGGAAGATTTATTAATTGGATGAAAAACTGGATAAATATTGGACATACAAAACCCAAAGTATGGACAGACTCTACAATTAAATCAGCAAGACAAGCCTTCTTAGCTGGACTAACCACTGGCCTAAAGAATTCGTCAGGTACGTGTATCTAACCAATTCGTCATTTGTGTTGTAAAAATGGTGTCAAGTAGACTAAAGCTATGAGCTCACGCTGTTTTCTTCAAAACTATATGAAGTAATCATTTCCAGAAAAAGGAAAACGATTTGTTATCTGTCACATTAGCAGTGAATATGCTTTGTGCCCACTACCCTATGGGCATTTGAGTCAAAGAAAGCGCCCGACTACCATGAAGAAATGGACGGGATCTCATTTGAACGACGGTTTGAAGAAACGCTTCCAAAGCTTGATGACAATGACGTCATTGTACTTGATAATGCTGCATACCATACTAGAAAACTAGAAAAAAATCCGACAAGAAAGGCGGAAATTCAACAATAGCTCCTCTCAAAAAACATTAGTTTCAATGAAATATGGTCAAAGTAGAACTTATCCATCTAGTCAGACAGAACAAATCTAAATACAGGGTCCGTCAGAAAAACGCATGTTTTTTGAATGGGTACTACATCGAGTGGGCTGGCCCCGTATCGGTGGGGAAGGGCGTGCTGAATAGTGGGAGAAGTGCCGTTTCAGTTGCAAGATGGTTGGAACGTTGAGCATTTTCATTTAGATGGTACGTCAATAAATTGTCGATATTGGTCTCCAGTGAACCCCCAACCAGTTGCATGAGCACCCCCTGCATACCCCGAAAGTTACAGTTTGGTGTGCAGTAGGCCCAACGATGATTATTGGCTCTTATTTTTGGGCAAATATAAAATACTAGATGGCTTAAAACAATGGAACATTCAAATTTTCTGTCGTGAAAAAATTGTTTTATGAAGCTGTCAACAAATTGACGGCAAACCATTGGAAATATCCGTCACGGAACAATCGAAACAAAGATGTGGAATCTGGACAATATGATCGATATTCAAATTGAACTTGTAATAATATTAACCGTGCGAGCGATGATTCAAGTACTTCCAGCGAATAATGAATTGTGATAAGTATGTGCACTTCTTTCTATACAAATAATCCCTTATTTTGTAAAATTATCCCAAGACCATTGAGAAAATACGGGCCTGTAGAATCTCGGTTTGGGCATTTTGTGTTTTGTCTAGGCGTAAGTGGACTACGAATGGGCTGGTTATAGCTGTCGTATATACTAAGCGTGGGCGCCCATTGGAGGGGGGATATGCCCCTCTGGCTGCTGCTTTGATGATTATAATATTCTTAATATAGGGCCACTTCTTAGACAAACAATGGTAAGTGTTTTTGTACTCCTCAAAACAGCGCCTCCATAGAAATAATTTGTTTGAAGATATTCTTTATTAATACAAACATAACCTTTTCAGGTTGAAACAGTGGGTCAAATATACATGGCTGTCTGTGGGGCCCCAGAACGCAACGAAAATCATGCGCAGAATATCATCGATGTCTCTCTTTGCATGGCTAAGCACGTCAAGCAGATGCAGATGCCCTCTAGGGCCAAGGTTGACATTAGAATAGGTAGTGTTTCCTTAGCATTGATACGAGTGGAAACCAGATTGAATAAGATGTTCCGAATTCTGTTTCCGCATTGATAGGAACTACTATATACACAATGTGTTTCAAATTCGACCCTCACCATTGGGATCTCAGAAACTGCAAGATACGAAGTCACTTAAATGAGGGCAAGGTTGCGCATTTAGGTAAATGTTTATAAAGTTTCTAAATTCTCCGGAGAGAGACGACAAAAAAAGCAAATATTCCCAAAACCATTATAATTTTTTCCTGACTATTTGTGGCGGGATTTCAAAATAACTTGCACATTAACAATGGCATAATTAGAATTTAAAAATGGCGTTTCGTCTCTGGTCCTCCATCAACTTTACTTTTTCTTATGGACGCCATATTGGATTAGCTTTTTCTGATTCCAAAAATGTATCATACGGTATACATTGGCATTGCCAAATTTTAGTTAATGCAAAAAAGCAGAATCTCGAAGGTACGCCTTGAAATTATTAGATGGTCATTCGTTCCATACCAGGTTTATCCCAAAATCACATTTGATTTTTTCTGACTGTATTTGAGATGAATACAGTGATGTATTTCCTTAGTTAGCCATGAACTTGACCGGTGTGAAGTTGGCAGACAAAATTTAGCAAAATTTCACCCCCAAAAAAATGATTCCCCAAAATGATTTATATCTCAATAAAATACTCTATTACAGAGACAATTCATGGGCTAGGTGGCATGGTGTGAGAAAGCTTCTGAAAGGCTGGCAGATAAAAATATGCTAAAAAAATTCATTTTCACCCCCAAGGAAATGATTTCCCAAAATCAGTTGTAGTAAGTGGACAACTGCCCGAACCAATAAAAGTTATGGATAACGGTTTGGTAGAAAACATTTATTTCTACCGACAGTTGCCGGATAAAAGAGCTTACGTAGTATTAGTAAACAGGGATCTGTACTTTTCAACTAAAGAACTGCTTCAGGATGATTTTGCTACACTGGATGATAGGCAGTATCTAAGTAATTTCGTCGTAGATCACTGCCTGCACACAATCAATAGATCCAGCGAAAACAAATTCCAAATCGTTTCAGTTTCGAAATCATCGATAATATTATTTTCTGACAACAATTATCCCATTTCCTTCGTTGAAAGCGTTACGTTCACCAAATATTTAATAGTTATGCCAGTTCTCCAAATAATCATTACACATTTCTGATTTTCTCTATCACGGAAAATTTAGTGACGTTTCTTGATCCCATGGGTAATGAGTTACTCTTCAAAAATACTTATTGTGAAAGACTGTCAACATTTTTGAGGTATAAAAACATAAGCATAACCAAGTTCAATTTTAAAATACCAGACCACGTTATACAAAAAGACGGTTATAACTGCGGTGTCTACATAATACATTTTTTCCAAAAACATGAGGCTGGACTGTCAAGTAGATATAGATGAACAAAGGATAAATTTCAAGTGGATGTTACCTGCGCAACAGCTCAGTTATGACGGATATTTGCCTTTTGTGTGCCTGTTCCACAGCTCGAGATAAGGCAGATTGTATTTTCGCTTGTAGGCTGTGTAGATGAAACATGCATTTGAAGTGTCTCCTTACAGCAGCCGAATTGGAGAAAAATATAGACGTAAACGAGAAAATGCGTAATAAAATATGTGACCTCTGCAGAGCCAACTAACTAAATGCTTCACCTAGATATAATACGTTTCCATTAATATATATATTTGGCTGCCCCTTCTTTAGTAGATACCATATACCGTGATCTGGTCCACTAATTTCAGAAATTTTCTGGGGAATTATTTCCTTGGAGGTGAACATGAATTCTTACTTATTTTTCTTACCTGCTATTTCTCCTTGTCGTCTAGCTTATAAATAGTCTCTATAATAGAGTATTTTTTTGAGGTACAACTGATTTTGGGGAATCATTTCCTTGGGGGTAAAAATTAATTTTTTAGCATATTTTTTATCTGCCAGCCTTTCAGAAGCTTTCGCATACCATGCCACCTAGCCTATCAATAGTCTCTATAATAGAGTATTTTTTGAGGTACAACTGTTTTTGGGGAATCATTTCCTTGGGGGTGAAAATGAATTTTTTATCATATTTTGTTATCTGCCAGCCTTTCAGAAGCTTTCTCACACCATGCCACCTAGCCTATAAATAGTCTCTATGATAGAGTATTTTTTTGAGGTACAACTGATTTTGGGGAATCATTTCCTTGGGGTGAGAATGAATTTTTCAGCATATTTTTTTATCTGCCAGCCTTTCAGAAGCTTTCTCACATCATGCCACCTAGCCTATAAACAGTCTCTATAATAGAGTATTTTTTGAGGTACAACTGATTTTGGAGAATCATTCCTTTGGGGGTGAAAATGAATTTTTTTGCATATTTTTTTATCTGCCAGCCTTTCAGAAGCTTTCTTACACCATGCCACCTAGCCTATAAATAGAGGATGTCGACACCACTGGTCATTCGGGTATCTTCGGCAAATTGTCCGCTAAATTTGTCTGCCAACTTCACACCGGTATGAACTTGTTGTTGGATGGAAGTTATAAGGGACTAAAAAGGAATGGCAAAACCTGAACAAAACATGAATATTTTATTGACAGTATATACTAGACAGTAATAACAGTAATAATCATAAATAAGAACAGGTAAATCATAGCACATGTTCGCAACGTCCTTTATTGTTTGGTGTACATTGAACTCTGCTTGATTTACCTGCTTCTCAGTCTTCCATACTCGGTGGCTATGCGTAATTTGAGGTACCTGGTCTCGTTTACGAAATAATTGAAATCTGATAATTTCAAGGCCTACCTAGGAAATTTCGTTTTTCTGAAATAACTAAGGTTTGACAATGTCAATGTATGACATATGATTTTTCAAATCAGAATTAAAAATCCGATTCATCTGCACAAAAATCCAATATGACGACTATGAGAAAAAATAAAGCAGATGCTGGAGGAAAAATTGCGAAACATCACATTGAAATTCGAATACTACCATCTTGTATAAAAGAAAAAGTGGCAATGGTAATGGGTAATGGGTAAAGGCAGAAAAAGTTAAAACAATTTTGGGAAAATTCGGTTTCTTCTCCGTCTCTCTCCGGAAGTACTTTGAATTTCTAAATTTTTCAAGCGGCATTATGTTGATTGCCTTAATATCCAACTTTTCTCCCATTTAAGCGACTTCGTACCTCTTACAGTTTCCAAGGTCCCAATGGTGAGGGTCGAATTTGAAACAGCCAGCAGGTATTTCATGTTTCTGAAGTATTTCCTGTATTGGGTGAATGTTCTTGTCAGAAATAAAGATCCATTCATAGAAATATGAATTTTGAAACCCTTTCCTTTATTTCTTTTTCGTGAACTTTTTAAATATATGTATATTTTTCAAAATTTGAGTTAAGGTAACAAATTGGACGAGAGCGAACGCAACTGCTAACGCAGTATGTTATTGTGTAACGCGTCCGCGGATCTGGGCAACACGTCCAAAAAAAGATTGATATCCAAATGAATAAAATAGAGTCGATGAAAAAAAAACAGGCTTATTTATGAAGAAACAAAACAGAATCCCAATGCACGTAGTCTTTTATAGTCTGCAACTTCACTGGTACCCGCTTTTTTAACTAATAGTAGGTACTGATTTCGTTTGCTCAACTAACCGTGTACAACGCTGTTTCATGCTTGCTGGTAATAACCAGCATACTGTAAGTGGAACAAAAAGACGGAGCAAAATAACTAGTATAAAGATAATAAAAGTGTGTCAATTGTTTATTATTAGTTACTAAATGAACTCAGTAAAAAATATAAGCCAAAGTACCACCCCTTTTATTTTAGTATATTCTAGGTGTTCATTCTGGAATGGTCGTAGCTGGAGTTGTTGGAATTAAACTACCTAGGTATTGTTTCTTTGGAGACACTGTTAACACAGCTTCAAGGATGCAATCGACTAGTGAGGTAGGTGAATAGCTGTTATTATGTTTGTATATAATCTATTATCGTATAGCTAAAGCAAAATCCGGATACCAGTTAGAGGTCAATGTCAGAGTTAGCTATCAAACCACTAAATGCTTCATTCATAAAATAAATGGGTCATACGTAGTTAATATCAAAGCTCAATAACAGAAAAAGACAGGTATATGTTGGTAGTGATTAATTTTGCAGATAACGTAGCATGTGCCTACTGTATACAAATTCGTCAGAAAATGGTTGGTAAACGTAACTGCTATACGTTGTGGGACTTTTCGATACATACTAAGATTCTATTACTTTGCTAGTTGCTCATCTTAAGTCTTTGCGTCTAAAAGTATAAGTGCTGCTGCTTTCATCTATCATAATGCTACTGATGATGCTTCTTAGCGTGCAAGTTCGACCTAGAGGAGGTACTTTAGTTATAGCATCATCTCTGATTTTGTGCTACTTATGCGATCACCGTGCTGTACTCATACTCATACAATCCAATAGAAAATACATCTTTGTCTAGTCATTATTATGCAGTATTTGGAAAAGGAAGAAATACTGTAATATAGTGCCTTAGTCGAAATACCAATGGAGAATAAATCGTTGAAACTATATACATATTTTTATGAGGCTATAACAATATGTAATAATCATTAAGTACTAATAGTTGAAAATTCCAAATCTTACAGCCTGGCATGGTCCATATATCCAAAGTCACAAAGTGTCTACTACCACCAAATGGATACGTCTTACGAACTAGAGGATTTGTGAAACTGAAGGTGAGAAAATCGAAGCTACAACTGTATGCACTGTAAATGATTAGTGTGCGTACCCTACTATTTAACTACTTTTGTGTTGTTTAATCCACTAAAATATCCTTTTTGTTCGCTGTTACGCTTAAGAGATAATTGAAGACATATGTGGATAAAGGTGTTATGTCACAAAATGCAAGTTTAGAGTTATTTAGGAAATGTGATTTGATTTGGAACTTTTTCATTTATTTTATGGTTCTGATTAAAATCACTTGTTGGATATGCTGAAGTATTTTTATTGTATTAGTTTTAAGATGCTGAAAAATTATTAGTTTTGCAACCGCAAAAAATGTACATATTCCTTTATCCACTGAAAATTAAACTGTGATAGAACAACAGATGTGGAAAGAAGTGTCAAATACTTTATTATTTGAAACAGATAATGTTAACAAAGTGTACAATATTAGAAGATACGTGTTTAAAGTGCCACTCTTTTCTTTTTTGGATCTGGTAAGTTCTCATGTATTATTCCTTCGTAGTACCATCCGTATGCTTCATCTACAAACTTTATTTGATATTTGAGGTTCTGTAGCTTTTCTGTAGTTAAACCTCCAAACTTTTCCTTTATCCTCTTTGGCTGACATTCTGGGCGGGTGGAACTTTGCACTTTCCAGGGCACCGCGGCTGCTATGAGGAGCTTAAAATAACTTTGTTAATCCAATTTTTGGACTGCCTGAGATTAGTAGAACTGTGTAAAGCTCCCTCACGTAGATTGTTCCACATATAAACATGGTTGATAATGGCTATGAATTCGTCTTGTTCCCTCAAAGCATCTACATTCTGAGCAAGAGTATTCAGAACATCATCCAAGTGGTGTTTATTAGATAATAAAAATGGAGTCTTAATATTACCTGTGTTGAGTGACAGTTCTTGGGAGTAGGTTTTTAGATTGAGATCTTTATCAACAATTTAAGAGTGCGTTATAATAGGGGTACAGTAACGCTCCTATCTGTCCTTTCGTCATGGAAGGTGAATGCTCAAATAATGCTGTCCTCAGCAAAGCGCAAATTGCATAGGTACTCTGGTGTTTTTTGTAATCACTAAATCACTACGAGGGATGGCGTTGAGCCATCCTTTGCACCCGTTTTCATTCACCGGGAATGAAAATACATGTACCTTAGGACCTTTTGCGTAATTACCGGCACGACTAGGAACGTAGCACTTGTAATGCATTTTGAAAACTTAGGGAAACAATCGCGAGACATAAGTATAAGTTTAAAACAATAATTTAAAGTTTACAAAGAAACATACATGATAGCAGCTCAGAATTCGAGGTTAGTTGGCTGCTAGCAGTATTTAGGTATTAGATTGCGGTTTTGCCACATATTCAATTTTTGCATGAAATTTTCCCAGGTGACAGATCGAACGTAAAATCAAAACTGTATTCTTGACATTCTGAGGCCGATCAGAAGGAATAATCACATCATCATTGAAGCTGTGCAGGCCCCAGTATATCTTGCAATTTCTCCCATAGGGAGTTACAACTAATTAGTAGAGATTTCGAAACTTCATAAGAATATGTATAGGACTACTCTGCGTGACATCACAACCTTTTCGCAGCTCAGTTGTTAGGCCTTGTTCTCTCGGTGGTGTCGGTACTACTGGCCGGCCGGCCTACTACCGCCGCGCCGGTGCGAAAGGGTCCCGAGACTGTCCGTTAGAGAAGAGTTATCGATCGGATGGACAGCCTTCATCTGAACAGCATCGAGCATGAATAATATCGGGGCGGTCGAACGTCAGACATGTGAGCAGTCTAGCTAGGTCTTATCTGGGTCTTGTACAGAGTGAGTAGTTTATCTGGAGAAAATACTCCTTTTCCCGAAACAAATAGCCTAGCTTTTTCCCAACAGCTGCCGCTATTGTTTTCGCTAATCTGAACACCGACCAGCCGAAATAAACGGTTCTTTGATATCGAAACCGGATGAGCGCTAGGGTGCTTCTTGTAAGTCAAGGTACAGTACTGTGTTTTGGAAGCCATAAACTGTACCAGATTGTTGCGTCTCCAAGCGGTGATAACCTCCATGTGTATCATCAGAGAGGAAGTCGCCGCTTTAACCAGCGCACGGGCAGATATTGGCTTGTCACTCTGAATTCCTGCAGGGCTTCTTCTTTTCTGCTAATAGTTTGGGAATTCTTTTACCTCTACTCTCCATATTCTTTTTACACACTATAGCATTAAATAGCCGAAATTTCAGCACTGCAACTTGACACGCATTTGAAACCCACTGTACTCGCAAATGATAACCTCAAGGTTGGTAAGGCAACTAACTTATTCGCATATACTTATTTACTCGAAGGAGGATATAACTCTTTTATCAACTGAAATAGTCGCAAATCTCCCTCAACTTGCGATCTTTTTCAACTGAATTTTTTTTACAAACGATTATCAATATATATAACTGATAACAAGTTACATAGGTATGTGAGGGGGGCCGAAAACGGCAAAAATGACAACAAATGTGACACAACACCTTTATCCACTTAGGTTTTCAATTATATGTTAGAAAAATTTATTGTATTTAATTTTTTGAGTTAACATTTAGCATTTGAACCAGAATCTTTATCATTGTTTTCCAGGGAAAAGGAAGCATGGAAACATACTGGGTCTTCGAAAATATCTATACTGAAGAAGGCTACGTTGTTTGAAGGCAGATATCAATATTATTGTATAGTATTCATGTATATATATATATATATATCTTAAATCATTAGATTTAGAAATAACTTTTAACAAGAGGTTTACATAAGTGACAGTTACGGTGTCTCACCGGGTATTGAACAACAGGATATAACAGATTTATACAGTCGTATTGATGACTAAGTATTACAAGAAACAGCAAAGACCCTGGCTAAGCAACAGATTAGCGAGAAGTTGTTATCGAATGCTGATGCAGCGTCTAGTGCAACATTGTATATTAACTGCGTGGTTCATATAGCATATTACATATACACCTTCGGAAAAACCATTATTATACATTATGATGAGGAAGAGAGATGGAAATATACAAAAGTATGTAGGTGCGTGAAAGACACTCGATTGTAGGATCCTATCTGGCAGCGTCGGAGTGTGAGGGACAACGGGGTAAAGTAGAAGAGTGATAAAAGAGAGATGGCAGAACGGGCGCTGGCGCCTGCCGCTTAGACGGATGCGCTCAACAAATGCGATTTCTCCCATTCGCAGAGTTGTCGATACCAATATGTCATATTTCTAAGAAATCTAAGTCTACCCAAATTTCGGGAAAAATAGCTGCGGATTCCACATAAGAGTATTCCAAAAATGGAAAAAGTTCAAACTATTAAAATTGTATTAATGTTTCATGGTTCAAATCATATTTTTCATGTTTGGATATTGTTGTATAAATGATTTTGTTATCACTATTCTTGTTGCCAGTAGAGATACAACAGTATTGAGAGAAATCATGGACCGCTAGATAGGGCTACAACTACCATATGACTATCAAATAGTAGTGATAAACAGGGTTTGTTTATAGCACAGTTGCCTGGTGTGGCGAATTTGCGCCATAGGGGCGATTTGACAACTTTGAAGGACAACTATAACGGGTACTATGGTGCCCGGTATTCGGGAATCTGGCAATACCTGATGATTCCTAACGTTTATTACGCCAGATTGTTTGCTGACTTGCGCAGTACAACATGACAATCAACGTGACTGAGCACCTGGTAACCCTGGTTTAAGGTGTTATATTTAAAGAGCTTGGGGCAGTTAGGTATCTAGGTCACATTTTTTAATGTATTTCGAGAAATCCGTAATATTGAGTAAATACTAGATAACGTTTCTTGCTTAGTATGCTGAAATTTCTACAATAGACGTACATTTTGAGAAACAGAGATTTGGTGACGACAAAATCGTAAAAATATAACGCATTTTCGTAAAATAATTTCTTTGTTGAAAAGACTGTGGCTTGATGCCCCATTGAACGAGTATATTGTCCCGCTCCGCTTTGAATATTCGAAACACTATACTCCAGCAGCATTCAGCTTCAATGTTATCTTTATGAAGTTCTAACGTGTAGGCCATGCTGATTGAAAGCTTGAATGAATCAACACTTAACTCTAAATTCCCCACAATTCGGGAAGCTCTACTCAAATTGGCGACACAGCATATCTGCCCATTATTCTCATTCGTGATACAGGTCTGCGGTCTGCTGCAAATTTCAGTATGCGTTGAGTCGACAGAAGAAGTACAGTAGATGCGCGCATTACGCATCAGTTCGATTGGACGTCCTGTGAACCGATTGCGGTGATTTCGAGATTTCACGAAATCACCTAAATCACTCTACTTATTTTTATGAATGGATAATTGGTTTTGTAGCAATAAAGGTTGCGTCTCATAACAAAAATAAGAAGATACCCACTCTAACAAAAAATAGTACACTCTTAAAAATGTGTAACGAAAATAAAAAGATATTCTAACAAAAAATAAGTTCTCAAAAATAAAACGCAATAATGAACACAAATGTTTCAAATGGTCCTTCACAGCTGGGGCTCAAAAACGTCTCCTTCATTCAATGAACAGTATGTCAGGCGGTTATAAAACTCCTGACGAACTCTCAAGAGGGTAGAAGGCTGTATTTGCCCGAGCGCTTCAACGATTTTCAACTGTAGGTTATGCAAATTGTCTGCTCTCTCATTGAAAGTGTAAACAGTACTTTTCACATAACCCCACAAGAAAAAATCATTGGGCGATAGATCGGGTGATCTAGGAGGCCATTTTATTGTTCCGTTACCGCCAATAATCCGGTGGCCGAACACACTTTCAAGGTAAGTGTGTACGATCGCCTCATTATGCGCCGGGAATCAATCTTGGGAACCAAATATTAGCGAGATCAATGCCAAGCTGCCTAATTGCAGGAACACAAAGCTCCATTCGACGGTATTTGTCTAAAGGAAATATTTCTTGAACCGTTCCAATCTTGAAGCTATGATAGCCGTTGCGATGCAAAATATTTCTTGTTGTTCTGGGTGTGAAATCGGCAATTGGTACCATTTCAGCAATTTTTCTGCTTGAGCATGGCTCAGATACTTCTGCAGCGGCAGAAACAGCAGTTTCGATCTTCTCCCTTTTCTCGCTAATTTTTGGTTTCCAACCTTCAGGGTGCATGCAGCTATGGCACTTATGTAAGCAGTCCACCCTCTTGAATTTTTCGTAGGTATTTATAACCGTTGTCGTGAAACCGTTGCCGATCTGGGAAGCGTACCGCAAATAATTCAACAACCGCGCGTGCTGAATTATTCTGGATTTACCATTCTATCATTCGAAACTTTTCTTTTTGCGAGTACATTTTTAAGATATTTTGGATTAAATAAAGACACACCTTTCCTACACAAAACCCAACCGCAGAGTGAGTCATGAATCCCTTATCGTACTTGGCGACGGCACGCGCATTAATGGTAGGAAATATGTACGAATAGCGATGAAAGTAGATGAGCCGATGCGCTGTTGCCAAGAAATGATTTCCCATGTATAACAATGGTTTTTCCTAAGGTGTATGTTACTGTGACGGTCCTAAATTAGTGAATGTCGACATTCACCGGTGAGTGTCGACATACACCAAAGACCGAACGGTTTATAAATATCATTATACTTTCGGAGAATCGCCGGTGTATGTTGACAAAAATAAATGGGTCGCGGTGAATATCGAAAATGACCTGTTGTAACTGGCTCTTCGCCGGTACCGTGTTGCCTTCGCTGCGCATCAGTCTTACGAAAGGTTTGAGAGCGGGTGCGTGCAAGCTTGTTAAGTTAATTTGATATTAGGCATTATATTATTTGTAATCAATGGCTACTGCAGTACGTCGTGATCAGTTTTAACAAAAGAAATGTATTCTAAAATCGTGTTTGAAGTGACTTCTGCGAAAAGTGAGTGCAGTACACCTCTGGACTATAGTCATTTAAAACGTTTTGACATATTTACTAAAAGATAGTGATGATGAAAAGCTAATTGTGCCATTAAAACCAGGAGAAACTAATATCCAGTATTATATAAATGCAGAGTTATGTTCCGTCCTCGTCGAAGTAAATATCTAGAATACATAGTGTAGTATCCTCGTAATAGTATCCAACCGCCCGTATTTCAATGCGTGCACACGTTTGGATACAGAACACACTCTGCAGAAAATCGAAGTTTTTTCTACAACCCTCAAAATAATGTTTACTTTTTTCAAGTACATGGCGAGATTGTCAAAAACTTTCACTAATTAGAATAGATTAAAAATATTTATTAGAAAACGAATCATTATTTATTTAACATTTAAACGAAACAAATATACTACATATTACAGATATGCTTCTTAAACGTAAAATATATAAAGCAAAAGGTATTAAAAAACAATATTACAAGTAACTCAAAGTTCAAAATCTTAGAAATTCTAGCCTTCAGCACCCAGCGAATGTAAAAATAATAGTTCTGACATTCGTTCAACTGTAAATGTTTCAGCTTTGGCAGAGTATTTCCGGCTTCAGAAAAGGATCTCTCTGAGCGAACTGTCGTGCCAACAATAGATAGATATTTATTAGCCAGTTCTTTAAATATTTCCGAGGAAGAACTGGAGCTATTTATCTGTTCCACTTTTTAGGGTAAAAGTAAAAAAAATGTTTTTGAAAATATATCATTCCTTATATCATTTAGTTTTTTGATTTATGTAATGGTGTATCTGTTATCTGTGACTGTATCTGATTCTTTTTTTAAATTAAAAAAATGCCTACTCTTGTTATAATAGATTTTTCATTATTGTTATTCAACATTGTTTATATCTCCCCAAATTTTGTATTATAATTTTGTTTGGTCCTGGTTGGTATGAAAAGCAGCTTTTAGCTGACACCCGCCAGATTAAATAAAGGCTATTATTATTATTATTATTATTATTATTATTATTATTCCAGTATAAAAAGGGATTCGAGTTTAGGGCTATGGTATGACTATTTGAAGACAGTTGTTCAAGATCAATATCTAATTTAGTATTATCATATTTATGTGCGTGATTTTGCGCCAGTTTTCATGGTAGGCCCAAACACTCAGATTTTTCAACAATATTAATATGATTTTGCCCTGCTTTTTCAGTATTTATTTCCTTCTTGCGCAACTGAAATGACTGATTTAGGTAAGTGACTGCATATTTGGACTTTTAAAGTGCAATCCTTTAAAACAAGGGTCCAGGATATTTGGGACAGCTAAAAGTTTAATGCTTTCAAAACGTTTTGAAAGCTCCTCGAAAGGTCAAATTTTCAATTTTTTGAACCGGCAATTTTATAATAAAATAAAATTTTACATAATACCTCTCCACTAAAAAAATATCCCCAAAATCTTCCCCATTCAAATAATAATTCCCCTGATTTTTGGGGAAAAACCCCCTAATATGGCAACCCTGAAATAAAAATAAATTATGTGAGGTCGTGAAGTTGAGTAGCATCAGCGATAGGAAACAAAGAAGAAAAGTAATCTGAAGTTAGTCACTATTTCTGACACAGTCCGCATCGAAAGATAACGATAGGTACCCGTGAAATGTATCGATACACCCAAGTAGCGTATATAAAAATATCGATCCAAAATATCGTGTATAGGAAGCAAAAGTATCGATACTTCTAAATATCGGATCGTATCGAACATCCCTACCGCCTATAAACCTTCATTCCTTGTTCTCGTGCCCAACCGTCAAGACGTTAATCGGCGCGCCTCGTTTACGTGCTACGGCAGTGCAGTGTCGAGGATCCGCTGAACATTTAGAATTAGCAAACAGGACAGAAGGTAGATGTGCATTATCGAACGAGATACCGACCGACGGTCGCCTGAAGGTTGCTCTCGTCGCCGACCAAAATTAGAAAATGGCATGCAGGCCTCTTTGTCTGAAGGGGCGTCACTATCAGATACCTGTCAATTAACCGATCGGGATAACGTTCTGACACTGTTGCTAGGGATAACGCTGAAACATTGGACTCGATTGCTTGGGATAGCAACGTGGACCTGGCTTGGGATAGTCAGCTCCACGCCAAGGACGAACGAAGACGTTTGGGATAACGTTGTAACATTGGACTCGGTTGCTTGGGATAGCAACATGGACCTAGCTTGTGATAGTCCAAACCAAGGACAAATGAAGATGTTTGGAAAAATGAC
Organism: Acanthoscelides obtectus; assembly: GCA_963669975.1. NCBI lineage: Eukaryota > Metazoa > Arthropoda > Insecta > Coleoptera > Chrysomelidae > Acanthoscelides > Acanthoscelides obtectus. Next base: position 55,098,229 of record CAVLJG010000004.1, read on the forward strand.
TCAATACTGAACTTCGTTGCACAAATAACAACACTGAAAGCGTTTGGGACAACGTAGCAACAAGGTATGGTCAATAATCTTTTCTCATTTGCTTGTGACAGCATATTTCATCTGGTTTGTGCTAACCATGGAACTGGACCGTAAGTTTGAACATGGCAGGCTAGGAAGTTGCTAAGATATATTTTTTCCTTATTACCAGATAGAGATTAGGAATGTTATGCGAGGTTACCGTTACATTTTGCCTATGATGGCAAATTTCATTTGGTTTGTGATAACCCTGGAACAGCATAATAAGAATGCACAAGACAGTTTAGGAAACTGCCGAAATACCATTTTTCATTAATAACAAATAGTGATTAGATTCATATATGCGAGACTAGCGTTACATTTTGTTTGAGATAGCAAATCCCATTTAGTTTGTATTAGCAATGTAGCAATATAACATTTTTCATTTATAACAGATAAAAATTGGGTACATCTATGCGACACTAGCGGTACATTTTGATTGGGATAGCAAATTCCATCTGGTTTGTGATAACTATGAAACAATATTGTAAGGATGTACATGAGAAGTTAGGAAGAAGCCGAAGTACCATTTTTCATTAAAGAACGACAGAGATTAGCTACATCTATGCGAGACTAGCGTTACATTTTGCTTGTGATAGCAAATTCCACGTGGTTTGTGATAACCGTGGAACAGATGTGTAATTATGAAAATGTCAGGTTAGAAAACCGCCAATGTATATCTTTTTCTTATCACCAGATAAATAATAGGCACCTTATGCGAAGTTAGCGTTACATTTTGCCTGTGATAGCAAATTTCATTTGGTTTGCGATAACCTTGGAATATCTTTATCAGAATGCACATGACACTTTAGGAAACCACTAAAGTATCATTTTTCGTTAATAACAGATAGAGATTATGTTTTATCTATGCGAGACAAGCGTTACATTTTGATTGTGATAGCCAATTCCTTATGGTTTGGAATAGCCATCGAACAGGTCAATAATATGCACATGACAGGTTACGAAACAGCTGAAGTACTATTTTCCATTAACAACATATAGAAATTAGGTACATCTATGGCAGACTAGCGTTACATTTTGCTTGTGATAGCAAATTCCACATGGCTGGAGATAACTATGGAACAGGACTGTACGCATGAACATATCCGGTTAGGAAACCACCAAAGTTCTAATGTTCAGTAATAACGAAGGTTAAATATCATTATGCCCGAGTAACGTTACATTTTACATAGGTGGCACTCGAACAGCAGGGCGCTCTGCATTGTGTTCTCTTAAAAGCCATGTAGTCTGTTTCAATAGATGACGCATCACCACGATGATGCGGCGACCTTAGTATAATTAATGTTCTCGCGTTGTTCCAAGGCTGTCAGTTCAAGGGAAGATCTTGTTGATAGATGAATAAATTACCCTGAGGTAACGGAAGCCATAATAGAAATTGTCGCACGCAGGGATGCGTGCTTGGACTGCAACATGTGAGCTGTTCATTAACTGCAAGTGGCAATACTCTATCATCTAGGTTCAAAGAAGGGAGAAGAGTGCGTGCTGGCAGATATTCACATTAAAGCAAAAGACTCAGGAGTACTTTGACAGAGGCTTCCAGTGATATCTGGCCAAGTAAAAACAATTCTAAATAGAAATCAGATAAACAGAGCAGCATCTGAAGGCCAAAAGGCCAGACAACGTACTGACAACATCAACCCACTATTGCAGATGAGGTGTGTAGATCAGCATGCCACTTGCCATTCAGATGGCGGCTGTTTTAGCACTTTGCCATAGCTGAATCTCATCAGTCCATCTATGAGTTGCTTAGCTGCGGTGCTTTCAGTAAAATAGTTGAGCTAACTAAAAACCAGCTCCTATCCAACTTTTTCTTGCCCCCAAGTCTGATGGATCAACAGGTTTGACTCCTTACCTCAAGACTGTTTGTTTATAGGGATATAACACCTAAGTCTAGGCTGTTGAACTGGGATCAGACTTCTCCGTAGAGATTTTTTTTAACGAATCTGGATTTGGAATATGCAGGGAATTTGGTACCCGTCATGGAGAGTAATAGAATATATTTCAGATTCATATTCAAGGGACAGCTCTTCCAATACAATGCTGTACCGTTTAGGGTAAATTATGTGTTCACAAAGTTAATAAAACCATTTCTGGAATACCTTAAGAAAAAGTCGAGCACTTTCAAGCTCAGTATTAAATTGTGACAGGAAGAAAGTAACTTTACTTGAGCGAACGATGCAGACATTACTAAACCTTGCCACTTACATAATATAACTTAAGGTCCACCTCGGCTTTGGCTCAAAGAATCTGGCAGATGCGATCAGAGGTTTTGGGTTATCCAATTCTTTGTTGTATAATTTCTCTGACTGGGACATTCGTTGGCCAGGGAGGAGTCTCTAGTTTTGGTCACCCGAGAAGATCCCGCATGCTAATCATCAACTGGTAGTTTTCTTCTGTGGTGAATGCTTTGCTACCGAATTGATGGGCATCCTACATCAATAGAATGGAGAGCTTCTGGTTTCTACGTCTGGACCAGGTTGCGGGAAAACTATGGCAATTGTGTAAAGAGAGAAATCTTACTGCGCTCGCGTCAAATATAAAATCTAGGAGTAATACTGGTACAGATAAGCGTTTGCGTCAGTGGAACGTGAAAACAGTGGGAGCTGCACCTGTCATCGTCCTGATTGTGGTTAAAGTATTCGGTGTTTCTGAAATTACACTTCTAGAAGTAATGCAAGGATCTGATGGAGTGACCCAGGACGCCGCTCTCACTAATTCTGAAGCTTACCCTGGTTATCGTCACTGGAAAGCTGTCATTCCAATCAACATCGATAATCCATCATGTGTTGTGGGCTTAGATTACGGTAAGACCTTTGTCGGGAAGAAATACATGTCTGGTTTCCTACCTTGAAATTTCTTACCTTACAGGTGATAAGAGATCAAGATATAATTGTTTGAGCTATCAGTCTCTTACCCAAAAGGTTACTAACGATGCAGACATAAGATGGTTTTTGAAGGGCATTTACAGGCTGAGGCCATCTCAACTGAAATATAGATACTGTCAACCAACCAAAGGGGTTGCTGGTAAGCCCTGTAGAACCTCAGGTCAGAGTGTGCAAGCTAATTGAAACAGACAACATCCGGATTGGGTTGAATAATACTGAAATTGGAATTTCCCAGTTTTTGAAAGTCTCGGGGTCACTCATTTGGCAACCACTTAAGTTTTACCGTACTTTACGCCCAAATATCTGAGGTGAATCAAGTCTCCGCACCTCAAACATAACTATGCTATTACGTTATTTGCTAATTACCATAAAATGGATGGTAAGTTTTGAACCAGGTACGTCATATTACCTGTTGCTAAAAGCCTTAACTTGAATTGTTACAATGGAAATGTACATTTAGTTGATACATACATTGCGTACAATTTCAGTAGTGGTGTACAACCTATTGCAGAGCGTTAGTAGTATGTTGTTGCAACTAGCTTTGAACATCTACGATATGTACGTATTCTAAATATTTACTTCCTCGTCCTCGTCAAAGTAAATAGCTCCCTCGCTCCCTATGTATCACCTAATTGTTGCAACAACTTGGCTTTGAAGTAAATGAAGGTTTATAGGCGGCCAGAAGGGAGAAAGGTAGGGGGAAGGGGCGCGGTGCCGCTTTCCTTCTCTGCGTGCGTGCTTTGAAATCGTGGCGGTTGGATACTATTACGAGGGTACTACGATATGTATTCTAAATATTTACTTCGATGAGGACTTCACATAATTAAGATCGAACATCACTTACAGGTAAGTTCGTTTGATCATGTAACTATTTGATATACTTTCCGAAGCTCACATAAAACAGGCCATGGGGGTTGAAGTCGTATGCTTAAAGAGTTACAATAAGATACAGAAATATTACTTATGAAGTTGTAATGTTGTATTTAAACTTATGTAAGCAGTGTCAAATGAACCGCAGTGCACCTAAAAAAGGTATTGTCGTGAAACCAAAGATCAGTAACGACTTGAACTCTAGATGTCAAGTCGACTTAATATATTTGCAATCACACAGCGATGGCGATTACAAATTTATAATGGTGTACAAAGATCATTTAAACAAAGTTTGTCTAGTTACGACCATTGAAACCCAAGAGAGAGGAACAAGTAGCATATCTTTTTCAATTTTTTTTAACATTTGCTGCTCCATATGCCATAATATTGCACTCGGATACTGGTAGAGAGTTCAGTAATCGAGTCATTTTTGTGGAAAGATGCTAAAATAGTGCACGGAAAGCCTCGTCATAGACAAACTCAAGGCTAAGTAGAAAGTGCCAATCGATAAATACTGAATATGTTAACAGCGTGGATAAATGACAGTGATTCAAATAGGTGGTCAGAAGGTTTGCCGTTTGTTCAATTTGCCAAAAACACAACTTATCACGAAGGAATACGTCAGAGTCCATATGATGCCATGTTCGGCGTTAAACCAAAAAATCATTGTCATCTCTCCTTTGCGGAGAAATTAAGAATATTGAAGCCGAGAAACAGCTAGAAATCTAGTTACATACGTTTCAAGAAAATTTGGGTCGTGACCATATACGAGTAGAATATTATATTTAAGATGAACGGGAAAACTCTATTCGAGCAGATCCGCAACCTAGCACGCCTTTATCTGAAACATCGTCTGAATCCCAGTGTAGCACATCTACATCTCAAGCACTAGCTGATCAGCCACATAGTATCTCTTCATCCCAAGTACTCGCTGAACATCACGAGACAATTTCTTTACTTCAAAATAGGTGATACCGTGAGAATTAAAGTACCTGATGTTGACCCTGGTCGCACAGATCCCCGAAATGTGTTAGCGGTGGATTTTGGAATAGAGGATTCAGGGCTTTATAAATTAGCAAACAAAAGTGGTACCTTGAAGCAGCTTTTCACCCGTAATCAGTTTGCAATTTGTAAAGAAAAATTACTTTCCATGGATGAGATTACAACTGAAGAAATATCACTAACAGAAGCAGCTCGTGCTAATTCAAAAAGTGGAGAACACTATACACGTTGTAAATGCAAAAGCAAGTGTTCCATGGCTAAATGTAGCTGTAAATAATAAATAACATTACGTGATAAGTACATCATTTCCTTTTTTTAATATTTTATATAAAAAATTCAAACTGTTTATGTACGTCTGTAATCTTGATATTATTTTAGTTACCCTTTGGTATTTGAACTGCTTGTTTCAAGTACAATAATAATGTTCTTATGTTTATTAAAACATTTTTTACTTTAAACACGGTAAAAGAAGGTCAATCCGTTAACCACATAGACTAATTGCACACCCACCGGTTTTGGACGGCCGGTAAAATATCGACCGATCTTTTATGGGTAGGCTCTGCTTACACACGCGCCGGTTTTATACCGGTGCAGTGCTGATTTCCAATATTATTTTTAAAGAATCCCTACGAGTTGTTGCAATGTGGTTACTGTACCAGCATAATAAAGCGTCGGAGAATTAAGCGAAAGTTCTGGATTCATTTTTCTCTTTGGACTCCATTTCTTTAAAATCCTCATTCAGTTCGCAGCAAACTTGGCTCCATGCTTCTCTAGTAGCCATAAAACTGGTCTTGCTTCTACTAGCGCAATAAGTATGTGATTATCGATGTTCATCTCTTTATCCATTGTAAACGTATATACAGTTGTAATCACGGCCATTAAATAATAGGTGAGTGTGCAAGCTCCTATTCAAACACGTATGTCTCTATATTCCCGGTACCGGCGCATCACAGTAACAATGTCCGGCTGCTAACCGGCTTTTTTTCCGGTGCTGGTCGGTGGTCTGCCAGTGTGCAAGCTTCAATGCCCTCCAGTGGTTTACTATTAAAATGTGGTCGGCCGATATTTTACCGGCCGTCCAAAATCGGTGTGTGCAAGTAGCCATACCCTTTGGGTGCAGATAATAGGACTTTTATATTGCCATTTTCCATTGTTTTCAACCAAATTGTCGCGAAATGTGTGCTCCAATAAAAGAAACATATGTTATACTCGTAAATTTCATTTGAATATTTTGAGAAATGCCTGAATTATCGGCAAAAACATTTTTTAACTCATTTTCTACATCCTGTATTCTGAACAACCAAAAGCGTATGGTAGATGTCAACATTTGCCAGTATATGTCAGGAATAATGATATTTAACCAATAATTCGGATATACAGCGAGCAACTTGGTGAATGTCGACATTCACTGGTCCATCTCGGCATTCACAGGAATTCAGACTTTTTCGAAAACATATATAAGAAAACGGCATATCTATAAGATACGTTTTTTGCTTGACCGCATGCGCATATAATTGTATTGTAAACAACCGCATATTCAGGGTTTTGGAGCATAGTCTTCAGAACGGAGGAAGATTGTTCCATATTTCTGCTCATGTGAATTTCTACGAAAAGGATACGAAAATGGGAGATACTAACGAAATTTATTTCTTAAAATTAATTAATTATTTTGTATGTTATTATTGGGTTACAATAAGGTGTTCAGTCAAAATTATACAGGGTGACTTTGAAGTTGAGTCATTAATTTTCAGATAATGATTGTAGAAGGAAGATAAACCAAAATATGTGTGTAAAAATACAAAAAAATTAAAAAAAAATTTTTACCTTGTTTTATAAAGTATCCTCCCGACAAGTATTTCAGTGCGGACCTGTATTTGATCGTGAGGTCTTGGAGCACCGGCATGCAGTCCCCTGTGTGGTCTTAAGTCACCTGATTCACGAGCCCGTTGTACTACATTAACAAAGGCACGAGGGGTTGGTTGCACTCGATTGGGAAACCGATCCGCATAAACATGTGCCATTTTTTATTTCGTTTGAGCCACGCAACAGACACTACTATTCACTGACACTGACTGTATACAAATGAATAAAATAATTGTAAAAACATCGTTCCAAATTCTTTCGCTTTTTTGTTTCCGATACGATGAACCGACACGGCGGATTATATCCGTTGTCGCCAAACACGAGCACATAATATTATTATTGAGACAGGGCGGTACTCAAACTTCCAAAGGGCTATAACTTTGTTACTTTAATTTTACCAGAAAAATGGTAAAGGAAAAAACATTTCTTTTGATCAGATCTACTCACTGTTAAAATAAATGACTCAACTTCGAAGTCACCCTGTATATGAATTCATACAGGTACTGTTAGTTAACTCATCATTAATTTTACCTTTGAACGATCTGTCACGGTTTTCGTATAGGTTATCTTCTCATGCACAACTTACATTAATTTCTATTTTAAGACAGCATTGCGGTACTTGTTTGCATTTGCTTGGAATAGCTATGCTTGAATGATAACAAATCGATAAATGATAAAGGGCGAACAGCTTTTGTGTTATTTACTTATGTGTTATATGGTGAGCTGGTTACAGTTTGAATGTTTTCATCATTTGAAAATGTAGGTAACTAACACAACTTAGTTTGAATCATACAAGTACTACAGTTTTGTAATGTATGAAAGGTACTCCAAGTGAAATTCATTGTCACAGTCAACAAAACAACAAATCTTTATTTGTTCAATGAAATCTTAAGTGATCAAGGTTGATAGTAATTGTCAAAGAATGTCGTCATCAGGTTTCCAAAGCGGTGATCTAATTAGTGCTTCCAGATACTCAGAGAACAGCTCTTCTCTTAGGAAATTTCTGCAGCCTGAAATACACAAATATAAGAATGCGGAACAGAAGTTATAGGGTGTGTCACATTTAAGGTCGATTTATAAACTCTGAACTTGAATCAAGTGCTTGACATTGCAGGAATTCTTCCACTTTCAACTTTATGCTGTTGCCGATCCTGATTTAACCAATGAAATGGAGCCTGCAAATCACGGGTTTGCTGCGACAGATCAGCTGGTTTTTCTGTCTGCTTTCCGCACTGCTTGATATTGATATTTATGTTTTATTTTGCTTTTGTAATCGACGTGGCTTCCTTTAAGAATAATATGATTTAGGGGAGATGTGTGTTACAAGTGATGAAGACACTGCATCTCATCTGCAGACAATTTTGTGCTTCAAATATGTCATGGTTCCGAGAGCAGCTGATGTAGGGAAACATTTCAACTTCAAACAGTTTGAAATTCTGATTTTTCCTAACCTCAATACCTTCGGAACCTTAGCCGCACTGGTTATGCATTCTAGAAAATTAGAGGCGTTATGGATATGTTTGGAATCTGGATATGGATACGAACATATGGATGATATTATATCAGTTTCGGATACGATTGTCCGTTAGTTTCGCATAGTATCACGTGTAGAGATTACGCTTTAAAGGAATTATAATAGCAAAATATAATAGATAGCGATTTTCTATTTATCTTTAGGCTAACTATTATGTACAATTTGATACTCCAATTAGTCATATGAGTAACTATTATAACTAAACTAATTTTCTTGAAAGTTTTCTATTTGGTCCTTTTTTAGATACCTTTATAATAATTGTTATAGATTGAGCAAAGAAACCTCCATATCGTGACTTATTTAGTATGTGGATTCACCTGATTTAAACCATGAAATCATTTTTGCACCAATCGACATGATTCGCTTTTTACTGATCACTCAGCCTGCTTGGTACAAAAAGTAAAGTTACATATTAGGGTGTCTCCGCCTATGAGGGTAAACAAGTTTTTGTTTGAATTGAGATACGCATATCCTTCAATTTTTTTTCATTTGGCTCTAACAGCTCAAAAAAATAATCTTACTGCGATCGGGGAACGATAACCCGACTTTAGGTCAAACTTTGAATTTGAAAGTTGATAGTGAAACCATGTATGGATTTCAAAACCTAATTCGACAAATAAAGCACTGCTTTATTTCTATCTTATATTTTCTTAGATATTTATCATTCAAAAGAACATTTACTAAATTTTCTTTTATTTGTCGAATATGAATTAGGTTTTGAAATCCATACATGCTTCAGTATTAACTTTCAAATTGAAAGTTTGACCTAAAGCCGGCAAAGGTTATCGTTTCCCGATCGCAATATTTATTTTTTGAGTTGTTAGAGTCAATTGGGAAAAATTAGAGGATATGCGTTTGAAAAAAAGAACTTTAATTTTTTGGGACACCCTAATTCATCTCAAAGTCCAGTCGATTTGATTATAAATTTGTTATAAATGAGTTGCAAGTGTGATAAATTATTATAAAGGTAATAAATTAGGCATTGGACAGTAAAAATAGTGTTTTCGTTACAATATAAACGCTAGTTAGTTCCTCACGCCTCGTCCTCCATCAGAAAATAAGTAATGTTACTCTACAGGTGAGCATTGGACCATCTTCTTGCGCGAATATATACTGAGTGACAGAAAAAGGTAAACAACTCCGTATGTTTATCCGATTTTAATAATTTTTTGCATATATGTTCAGTGTCCCTTACTAGTAAAATGGTTGAACCTTCAGATTGATTCGCCAACTGACTGCATAAGCTGGTTTAATAATGTGTCGAGGATCCACGATTTCTTATACACCCATTGACATCGTGCTGATATGGTGGTCGATATCATGTTGGGGTATCTTATTCCAGGCTACTGTAACTTTGTAAGAGCTGCTAAAGTCTGTGGAGGGTGTTGGAAATTCAAGAGCCTGTGACCTATCGTGTTCTAGACATGTTCATTGGAGATAGGTCAGGTGATCGCGGTGGTAAAGGTTGATGCGATGTTGATCCATGAATGTTAACGATGCTCTGGCAACATACGGTCTGGCGTTGGCTTGCTGAAAAATCGGGTTTTGGATGGTGTTTAGATATGGAATAAGATGAGGCACTACTACTTCCTGAATATAGCGTCGGGCTGTTATATTTAGTCTGATGAAAACTAGTGGTGATCTGCTACCATAAGCAATATAACCCCCATACCATTAGTTCCACGGTGTGGTCTGTCAAATTGTGGGTCACGTCTTTCACCATGTCGCCTTCTCACTCTTGCCCGACCATTCGTGCATCCCCAGACAGAAGCGGGATTCGTCACTAAAGACCACCTGATTCCATTCCCGGTCCCATTGCACCAGAGCTAACGGAGCTAAACTGTCGTATTCGGCAATATACCGTACGCATACCAACCATCCTTCTATGATCTTCGAACCACTGATTAGCGGTGGCTCGAGTACTACTGAATCTATCTCTCAGAGCCAGAAGTCTTAACCGGCGGTCTTGTCTCTCTGTGGTCCCTCTGGGACGTCCAGAACCCCTCGCTCACTGTCCTCGGCCTTCCTGAGTCTACGCTCGTTCACACTGCAATATACTGCATACGGACCTGTTGGTCCTCCTAGAAACTTCTCTTATCGATAGACTGGCTTCACGAAACCCGACAATTCGAACCCTCTCAAGGTTACTTAGCTGTGACACCCGGCGAGATCTACGCACCCTAGGCATTTTGAGCAATCACAAATAGGCTTCTGAATAAGCTACACGAAATTTAACATTTAACTGACGCCGTCGATGTTCGAAAACCGAATGCTTCTTTATTACCAAAATATTACACGCAGCTAACAGAGAAACCTAACCATTTTATCACTAACTTGTTGTTCATGGCAAGATAAATCGATATGTAAATATTCTTGAATTCTAATAAACAAACGTAGGGTTTACTTTTTTTGTCACTCAGTACAATGGATATAAAATAACATGAGATTAATAAAACCAGTGAAAAATTGGCCCAAGCAGAAGATTTAATATACGACTCAGATTTACACAAAAGTTGTAGGGTCTAATAAAAAGTCTTTTATGCAATTTCTTTTTTACATGCTCAGGAAAGTGCTACTTTTAAAGGTTGCATGTTTCAATGGAACATTTAAAGTGAAAGTGACAGATGCTTTTTGCATGATTTTACGTATAAATGAAACCTATTCTCATTACTTTAATCAAAAACTCAATTTTTGTGTCATTTATTCATGCTTACCAGAGTACAAATCAGTTTGCATCTAGCCGCATATGCAATTTGGAAAAGGCCGGACACATATGATTCAATGACACAAAGTTCGAGTTTTGTGATGGAAGAAATTGTAATAAACCATATATATACAATATAAGACAATAACTTCATTCGATATCGGTTTGTATTGGGACATGTAAGAGCACATATACGGCTCATCGTCTGTATACCTACAACCGCAAAAGGTCTAGCAAAATACTGCAACTGGTAGATTACAAGAAATTGTTACGAACCTCCGTTATTGATATAGTTTTGTTCCTATGGATGACACTATGTATAACCTTATTGAGTACATTCCGTATGACTTTGAAGATATCTTTGCTGTACTTCTTAGATGTTTCTTTTACCGTTCTTGCGATGCTATCTGCAATTTGTTTGCTGAGGCCATCGTCGTCAAAAACCCCAGTGATACTAAGCTAAAAATCAAAATCGAGGTTAGTGGTCAAAATAATGATACAATGATCTGATCTTTTTAGGTGCCTCGGCAGCACTTTCCCGAGTAAAAGAAAATATAAAATACTTTTCAAAGTTAAACTTTAGTTAACTACGTTTTATTCTCCGTCTAACTGCCGTATATGGATTGTTCATCGATTCGGAATGCACACCTCAAGGGCACCATGTTATTGGCTTTGAGAAAAAATACTCCAATAGGCAAGTGTCGTTCCAATGCGGGAACCAATAACCATTAGAATAACATGAGAAGCAACGAAAACGTCAAGACAATCGTAATATAGGTTCCGAAAGTTTAATTAATAATAAAAAGACATATCCACGTAAAGTGCTCAATCTGCATTACCTACTTGTATGACTATAAATAAAATAAACAACATTTCAAAAAGAAGCTAGACAAAAAGTCTAGCTGTTTTGTTCATTTTAATCTTTAAACCATTATGAAGCTCCGTCGTCAGAAGTTTTTAAATAAAAGCGTGTTAAGAAGTATAAAACCGCTTATCTCCAATCTGAAATGCTATTTTTAAAGCTTTAGCTCTTTTAATTAAGTGCTAGATTGAAACATGTTTTTAGAATTATTCCTTTATGTCCCGTCATATTGACTTTATTTTTATCGTGAGATTTGGGCCGATATAAATCGTAAGGGAAATTGCGGTATATTGTATCGGTTTTTAAATTGTAGGTACCACCTCTGTTTAGCCTCTTGGGGAATTGATAAAACTTAATATTTGCTGGTTTCTGATTAACATGTTTACGCGGTATTATACAATCTTAAATAATATTTTTTGTGCCAAAAATCGCTTTCTTCGAGTTGAGATGGCATTATTCATGATTACTGATTGTTTAACAATGACTTTGATCGGTCAAATTTAACCAAGCCTCAGTTTCTTCAAGAGAAACCAAACAATTTGTGTTAATCAATACGGTTCGGCAATTTGTAACACTGTTTCTTGTGCTAAATTGTACCTGTGTATCTCTTATAGAGGATATGGTCAGGTGCAAACAATGTGTGATACGTGTGCTTGATTTAAATAAGTATTGTTAGTTGTTAGTTACGATAATGTTTTTGATTCACCAATACATTCCAAATCTGTGATTCTTATGTTTAGTGATACCTTACCTCTGTTTCAAATTATGATCTGTGTGTGTAAGTTGGTTAAACAAATTGCTTAATTAACTATGGCAATCTAATGCTTTTTGGTAAGGAACAATTTACAAACCGCGTGGTAGACTTTAACGAACTGGTTTGACAAACTGTAGTGTTTGCAATATTTTTTTAAAAGGCTCAAAATTCTAAACTGTCAGTATTTACATAAGTTTTAAGTTGTTTATTTTGTTAAAAAACATGTTGAATTACTTTTACATTTAATTCAAAGAAACCACAGTAGAATTATTTGACGTATAGTAAATGGTACAATTGAGCAACTTTACGCTGTACTACGTAGATAAGTCTTTAGTATGCTTGTCCAAATGATCGAACAAATAAAACGTAGATACCCATATTTGAGCGATCTATCTGTAAAAAGCTGAAATTTGGAACGGTTACCATAGATGAGTATCAATTTTAAACAATATTCGATTAACTCAATCATTAGACCCTAGAACCACGTTCCCCATATTGGATTTAAAGTCACGCCATCTTATTTATTGTATTTCGCTCATCATGCCTTTTGATGAGATACTCATATCATAGGTGTTACTGTGGAAATGATAAAATACTATTTTGCGGCGGCCATTCCATTGGATTTTGAATAACGCCACTTTGCTTATTGTGTTTCCCTCATCAAGCAGTTTCATTCAACACCCAGACCATAGTGTCACTTTGGAGATTATAAATCGCCATTTTGTGGCAGCTGCCACATTGGACTTAGAATGTCGTCACTTTGCTTAAATTGTGTTTCTCTCATGAAGTGCTTTCATTTTGATATCCATGTATAGGGAAATTATAAATTCTCATTTTGTAGCATCCGCTATACTAAATTCACAATAGCGGCATTTATTATGTATTCTCTAATCGTCATTGTCCGTCAGAGCGGTCCGTGGGACCTTCGGTCTTTGTTAAAGTATCGTAGGTCAGTAAGTCTGTCAGGTCTGGTTGCGCAGATACCAGACCAAGTCAGGGAGAAAGAAAGGAAGAAGAAATGATGGAAGGGGGAAGAGCAAAGAGAGTGAAGTGCGCCTGTTAAAGGTTATTTTAAATTAATCCAAAAATTAATTTAGGAATTTTTGTGTTCCAAAAATCGAAATTTTCACAGTACGAGCCGCGGTCTTGTGTGCTTGCGAACTTGCTCGACTGTGTAGTCTACTGACTCACGCAACAGAGGGTTGCTGTGCGATTCCGCTTGACTATAACGTAACTGTGTCTGATGTGTGTGTGTCCTTAGGTAAGGGATGTCGAGGTCCCTGTGAAGGGTCTCGCTGGGGACATACCACGGTGCGTTAGTGATGGTTCGCAAGGTTCTGTTCTGCAAAATCTGCAGATTACGCATATGTGTTTTGGCAAGAAAATACCATTCTGCACATGCTTAAGTGATTGCTGGTCTGATAACCATCTTGTATAGCCGAACTTTGTTAACCAAACTTAATTTTGAGGTTCCACATAGCAAAGGGTAGAGTTGCCGAAACGTAATTTGGAATTTAGTTTTGTTAATGCTTCAGTGTGATTCTCCCAGGTCATCCCCCTGCCAAGAGTGACACCGAAATACTTTAGCAGAATTTCCCCATGGTATGCAAGCTCCATTCACTGAAACATCAGGCAGGGCGCCGCTACGTTTTTTAGTACAATAGATAGCCTGCGTGTGCGAGTAATTAATTTTGATTAGCCACCGATATGCCCATTCCAATGCCTCATCCACCGCACGTTGTAACCTGTCGTGAACCAGATTTCCTAATTTCAAGGAAGGATTACAAAGGTTTTAGGAGGTAAAATGTAAAGCCCTTTTGGATTAATTTATCGAGAAGGCCCTTGTGCCACACCTTGTCAAATGCCTTCGAGACATCCAGAAGCAAGATGCCAGTACTTTCGTTAAGGGTGAAGCCCCTGGTAACTCTCTCTACAAGCCTAACCGCCTGTAACTATGCTCAGACCGAAATCCAAATTGCACGTCGTCACATGGTGATCTGTCGAGAAATTCGCAAGGTGACGTAGAATCACCTTTTCAGCGAGCTTAGACGGGGCAGATAGTATGCTAATGGGACGATAGTCCTGGGGAAATATCGATCCCAGCTTCTTTGGAATCATTATAACTTCCGCAGTTTTCCACGCCGATGGAAAGTACTGGGTCCTTAGCATGGCATTGATAATAGCCACGAGATAAGGCAAGGACTTCCGTAAAAGCAGCTTCAGCGCCTTATTAGTGATTTGATCCTCCCCAGGTGCTTTACTCACCTTGAGGTCTTTAATATGACCTTGAAGCTCTGCTGGTGTGCAATGCGGGATCTCAGGAGAAGCCGCTGATGTGTTGTACAACTCTTGAGCTGAAGAATCTTCCGAAAAATAATCTTCTGAGGAAGAATCACTAATGGCGGCGCCGGGATCACTGACGCCGTAGGCCCTTAAATATCTCCTGATGGATCTTACAATTTGTGGCTTATGGTCGAAATCATTATCAAGATCATAGTTGGGAGAGAACTGTTGTCCTATAGCATCCGCGAAAACTTCGACCTTGTCCTCTGTCCTGAAAACTATGCCCTCAGGACCGTGGATGTTGTTCTCTCTTTCCGTTTCTGAGCGACTTCGCCACTTTCCAGAGAGGAGTACTTGAGTCAAGTATCCCCGCCAGAAAGTCGTTCCATTACTCATTGCGGAATTCATGGAGAGCATTTCTTACTTCATGAACAAGATTCGTCGCCCTGCGAATGTCATCAGGATGAGAAGACCTTTTCGCTTGCTTAATTGCAGCCCTTTTGTCAGAAATTTTCTGACAAATGTCTGCAGGCAGAAAAGGTCTGCCGTGTTGTTGTACAGGAAGTACAGCTGCACGCTGCAGAGCTTGCTGAACGGAACTTGTCCACTCCGCTTGAGCAGCATCTATATCGTTCTCATCATCTATGATCGGGATATTGGGGAACTCTCTAAGGAGCGACCTGTATAGCTCCCAATCAACCCGTTACCTTGGAGAAGTTCACTCTTCCAAGGTTTGTTCATTACCTACTTCCAGTACGACAGGAAGATGATCGCTAGAAATGTCATACATGATTCGAGAAGTGATACTGTATCTACAGTTTCTAGATATTGCAAAGTCGATGACATCTGGAGCCCGAAGGTGATTAAATGGGTGCTGCCTGGGCTCTTCAGTACTGTGTATGAGGTAGCCGTTTCATATCACATGGTTGTACAGTCGAATCTCACTGGTGGAATTCAACCTAGAATGCCATGCTCTGTGTTTGCAGTTGAAGTCTCCTGCTACAATAAGCGGACCAGAGTAGTCCATAAGAACTTCCAGGTCCGCCTCCTGCAGCCTGGCACCACACCTGACATACACCGATGCGATCTTCAACGGGATACCTCCCGTCATATTGACCTCCACGGAAGCCGCCTCAATGCTCTGCATTTCGGTATTTGTGCTTCTATGGTAGTCAATACCACGTTTCACTAGCACTGCCTAGCCGCCACCCCGTCCAGTTAATCTATCAGCTCAGATAACATCATAATTCGGGAAAGCTAGACGATCTCCCGGATTAGGCAATGTTTCCTGCAGCAGAACCACATCTATACTCTCATCGAAAAGTACTTGATGAAATTCCCGTTTTTTGGGAATATCCCTAAGACCCAAACAATTCCAGAAAAGAATTTTGATGAATGCAGGCTGTATACTATTTTACCTAGCCATTTATCGGAAAGATCACCTGCAAGGCCTGTGTATCAGGGGACTAATTATCTGCCGCAAGGACCTGAGCGCTGTTGCCAGGTCCACGTTTTGAGCAGTCGAAGATGAGCTCGGGACAGCAGGGGCAGCTAGAATTTCAACCTACGCTGCGTTTGCGTAAGATTTTACAGGTAGAACTGTTGGCCGCATGGTCCCCTCCACAATTCGCATATTTGCGCGCCTCTTGTCCTGTTTGAGGGCACAGATGTGTCATGTGGTCTTGAGAACATTTGAGACACTTTGGAGGTGCAGTGCAATACGGTTGCGCGTGTCCATACTTCTGACAGCGGCGACACTGCCCAATGAGTCGAGAGTTCTTTTGAACCTCAACTCTGATCGAGAGCAGTTCATGTTCGTTGAACACTTGCTGTGACTTCTCTGTCTTAGGCAGGATTACCAATACCAAAGGCATGGACATGCCGCCGTTGTGCTTCAAGCGAATTACGTGGAGGGGCGTATATCCCTTCTGTGCGAGCTCTTCTTTGATTTCCTGATCAGCAATTGACGCTGTAATTCCTCTAATAACACCGTGAATGTTACGCTCAGAGGGCAGGAGAAATGTATTGTGAGGAACATTTCCTCTTTGAAAAGACGAATTATCTTCCGATAATCGTCTTCGCTTTTAGGTACGATGCGTATTCCAGAATCGATCAATCTTAATACCAAGTCTATGAAAGGATAGTTGACAGGGCGCCACATTGCCGCATCCCGCAGCACAACAGGTGTAACACGCCCCTGACGGCGTGATTGTGCTTGCGTGCCGAGGGTAATGTTAGATGACGGAGATGTAGTTGCTGCCAGCCAAGGAAGCAGCTTGTGAGACTGAAATAGAGTTGCGACTTTCGGTTAAGCTAGGTGCTTGCATTTGAGAGTGCTTTGACTGGCTTGCAGAATCAGCAGACGAAACAGACACAGGCGGTCCATTGAATTGGTATTGATTGGGGATTTTTTATTCGATAATTTTACGAATCTGTTGTTTTTTACGTCTCTGGATAGCGGTAAAATCACTACCCTGTACGACGTCTTCAGTCTCTGTAAGTGAGGTAAGGCTGTTTTGTCTTCTATTGGGAATTTTAATAGAACTGTCATCACGGGACATGAATCTATTTAAAGAAGTACTAAGGCTAAAAACCTGGGCATTGAGATTGTCTACGCAGTCCGTCAGTCTCTTGATTTGAGCTGCCTGGTCAGCCTCTCTTTTTCGATGTATCTTTTAATATTTGCAGCTGTCAAAGCCTCTAGGGTTCGTATTCTCCAATCTTTCAGGTACGCTTCTTACTTCTTCTCCACTCACTGTGATGGAGGGGTCTCCTGGTGACCCCTCGGACGTGCGTTCCATCTTATATTCGCAAAATCTCAAAATTTTCAAGGAGCAAAAATCTGAAAACTTGTCTTTTCGACGTCTACAGGGCGATTTTTATTATGTATTGTCATGCGAACCAAGTGTTCGTATACATTTTCAGCTTAATTTGTTAAGGTTAACTGGGTCAAAATGCAGTTTCAAGATTTGTCCGACACTAACATACTAAGAGGTCAAGTTGAATAAAGGCTTGTAAAGAAGAACTTACTCCAAAATCATCTGTAGCCAAGTTGAACGTTTTGATATATTTCCCACTCAAGGCTCCAATAAAATCGAAGGCAATTTTAATTTCGATATTCGGCACAACAAGCCTGGAAAAATTTAACACAAACTAAACGTTGGGATATAATAAAAAAAAATATATTCCACCCTTATAAGTGAAATACAGCCATTTTTCGACGTAATTTTGGCAACGGTGATACCATCTTGCTCGCGATAACCATAGCAAAACCATCTTTTTATTGCATTTTACGTAAGAAGAACCATCGTTTTTGACATACGAAATGGGAAACTACATCATCAGGAAATTAAACGAAATAAAAATAGAAAAGCAGGATTGTACATAAACATTTCTAATTACACTTTCTTGATGTAATTGTTTCACTACTTGTGACTGTTGAAAGTTCAAAGTGTTTTATCTATTGATTCAGCTTGAGAAAACAAATATAAAGCTCATGTCGGCGGGATTCGAATCCACAACTGTGTCCAGATTGCCGTTCACGCAACTCCACGGTATTTGACCACGATAGCGCTGCCTAACTGCAACTGGTTGGACATTTTCACCGGTTAATACAAAGTTTATCTTAAAACGTTGTAACATCTAAAGCTAATCCTGTGGTTTTTGTGCTAATAGGTCTCCATTGTTTGGTCGCCTATTCAAAGCACATAATGATTCAATCACTGTTTATTGTACGATGTGTCGGCCACTGATAATTCATGGCCACATATCTGTCTTTCAAGTGATAGATCATTCTGTATCATCGCAACACACCGTATAGCGTGTATACGTTTTTTGGATGAGCGCATTCGTAACAGCGAGTGTGTTCAATGAAAAGAAAACGAACGGTGATGGTATTCGAACCCGCGTCTCCTCTAACGTGTGGGACCGACCAAACCATTTAGTCTACAGCACCAGCGGTCAACCAACTTTCAGGATCAACTGTTCGAGAAAAATTCAATCCTACCCATGGCACTGTTCCCTTGTTCTTTAAAGCTGCTTGATGTTTCATCTGGCGGCGTTCAAGTGAAACAAGCCGTGGAGCCGACCTATTTGATTAGTCTATAGTACCAGCTGTCAACAAACAAGAATCGACTGTTTCAGGCAAGTTCAAATCCCGCCGGCGTCCGTTATCCCTTACTCTCAAGTTATTGTTTACTAAACACTGAGTAGTAATGAAGAAAAGAAAAAATACATGAACTGCCACCTGGAAGACAGATAGGTAAACAAAATATATTGTCATTAATTGTCATTGTACCTGAAAGAGGCCACCGTGCTGGTCGAAACACCCTACAATAAACAGTTATTGAAACATATGTGGTTTAAATTAGACAATGAAGTCCAATCCTGCGATATGTTTCGCCGTTTCCAGATATAAAAAGACAATAAAGGTGTGAGGATTTAAAACAAAAATGGTAACATTTCACGTGAAGCGTACAACGAAAATAAGATAATTCAAAATTCGTTTAGATTGAGCCTAACATAACTTTTCGTGAGCTGTTTCTTTATCCCAAATCATTGGGAAAAGCCTCCTCAGGTAGATTGTTCCACACTCTTGATACCCTAAGGACAAAAGAGCGGACGGGCTCTGGCTGTACGAAGTTCGATTCGGTTACGATGGGAGGCCGAAGCCAGATGGAGAAGTCTGGGGAAAGCCATTTGAGATGGCTGTAGAAGAGAACCAGATCGTCGTCGTTGCTTAAGGGTCTCAAGATTGTCCGCTAAAAAAGATTCATTGATCAGTCGGACAGCGCTCTTCTAATCACAATCAAGCATGGATAATGTAGTCGAAGCCGCAGCGCCCCAAGCGTGTGAGCAATACTCGAGACTAGGGCTTATTTGGACCTTGTACAGACGTTATGTGAAGAAAAGATCTGCTTGGTACTGGACAAATAGTTTTTCCCAGCAGGTACCGCTATTGACAACATATGTTGAGATCAAGTTCTCGGTGATCTGGACTCCGACCAGCCAAAATGAATGACTCTTCAGTAGAACTCGGCCATCCATCGAAACCAGATAAGCGATAGGGTGCTTTTTGTTAGTGAAGGTACAGGAAGTTGCTTTTAAGTATTGCTTTAACTCCAGATTTTGAGACTATGATGGCATTGACAAATTGACAGTCAACTTGCATTCTTGAGGCATTTTTTATTCCGCTAAAGGACCTCTTGTACGTTGCGCAGGTCAAACCGCGGGTACGCGGCGAAAAGCTAACACGTTATTAAAATTAAGAAAATGTTAACATTAGGATCTTAATTAAGAACAAATTTTACATTGTAAATGACACCAAATATTGGGTCACATAATCCACCCTTAGTCTACTCTAAGCAGAACCTCATCATTCCTATTTTAGGTACCCAGCATGAAGCTCCAAGTAATTTCAAACAAACTTGCAAGTCACCCTTACCCCCTGATGCGGCCCTGTTGCAAAAGCCGTTCACAACTGACATGTTATGTTCATAAGTTACCTCCCTACTAAATTTCATGATCATAGGTCAAACAGTTTTCGAAATTTCGTGATCAATGAGCATTTTTTTGCTTTCGCTTACAGGATGTCCAGAAATTGAAGGAAATCTTGCAACTCGAAATAGGTCACATCACCTACTGTTAGGCAACAATTTACACTCCTCAAGTTAAACTGTTATCATTTCTACATATATCAATTTTCGTATGTTGGATTTCTTTCCAAATATTTACAATCGAGTCCTTCATCGAAATCAGTGTTGTTCTTATGTTGTAACGAAATCCGATAGCTGTTCTGATGCAACATTTTAATGCAAACCAATTTGTACATCTTACTTTGACACCATGTAGTCATACGTATAAATGATACGAATAATGAATAACGGTCAGGCTTCTGCGATATTTTCTAAGAGGCTCATCTGATTTTCACACGTAACTGTGAAAGTACCCCTGTTTGATAAACCATACCTAGGTTACCCTAATCAAAAATAAATTCAATGGACTTAGGTCGGAAGATCCTTCTGGCCTATTGGACGAAGAAGGCATATCTATCTTCTTGGATCATCTTGATTTCAGTAATCTCGGACAGGGCGAGAGAAGTGTGCTGAGCAACTATCCAGCTATAGCCATATTTCTCGTCTTATCGATATTGGCACATCTTCCAACAGAGTTCTACACGAAGGCCGGTAACTCCACAGAAACTTGGCGAACAAAGAATTAAAAAAGATGAAGATCAAATAGGTAAACTTGATAATATACAGTATTTAAAACGCAAGGAAATAGCAAAAATCCATCCAGTGGAGAGATTATCGGGTTTTAAAGGTCATTCCGCTAAATAAACGACACCAAAAAAAAATCGTGTTTCCTTTTTCTCACCTACTTTACCTAACATAAACGAATTTAAAAACTTTTTTTGTCGCTTGCATCACGTGAAACGCCCCAATATGATCTTACACATAAGGTGGCGTGGAGTAAATTGAAGTTTTGCCGGTACGAAATATCGGAGCTGTTTATTTGAATCCGACTTCTATCGAAGGCCCTCTAGAGTGAATTTAAGCTTTTACCTGATAGCTCCATCACCAAAGACGCTTAACAGTGGAATTTTTAAAAGGGGAAGATCCATGGCATATTTTGTATCCAAAGATAATGCCTTTAAGCCTATCACTAGAGAAGTAGGGATAGGGAGGAAGGCAGGATGACGTTCAAACGTGAATGCTTTCAATCCTGAAGCAGTGAAGTTGGTTACATTGAATGACCCCCTAAAAACATTTAAATCTATATATTCATTTATAGCACAACTCTATCCATTGAGCAATTTAAATATCAAATTCAACATTTTTCTGATGACTTAATGTAACATCTGGAACTTATCCTGTTGTTTATACAGGGTTGTAATTTGATTGATGGCTAAAAATACAGAATAATTCATTAGCTCCTCAGCTTAGGAAGAAAAGTCTATATGAATATATGTCCTAAACATCTTAACTTTTGAGCTATTTGTTGTTAAATTCCAAGAAAACAATCGTTTTCTTATAACTTTAATACTATTCCAGATATTTTCATGAAATTTGACATGCACCTACTAAGCACCAGTAGAATATTTTTTAAAATGTATGTCGATAACTGGCCAGACAAGGATGGGGGATTAGTTGCTGATTTGTTTCACCAATACCTTTACAAGGAAATAAAAAAATAACAATAAACATAATGTCTTTATTTGGGCGAAGTTTAAACCCCTTAAGTGGAGTTAACTTTTTATGTCGATTTCTTAGGGAAAGTTAGAAGCTATGTATGACAAATGATATCATGTAAATGCCGCACCTCCACATTTCTCACATCATATGATGGTTACATTCGCTAGTAGTAGCGAGAGAATTACCTGCAAGGTCTTAAAAAAAATAGCGTCAAGTAGGTTGGCTCCGCATTTACCACGCAACGCCGTTATTACTTTATAAACGATTATATTCAGCATACACTAGACCATCTGAAAAAATGTGAGTCAAACAGGTCCATACACATTTTTCCCTGCCCTACCTGTAGTGCATCTGAAGAGGCCGCCTCCTCCAGGTGCTACTACTCAGTCAGACGTGGCAACGAGGTCAGAGCTTAGGAAACACCATGCTGTGGCGGTACGCCGCCGGCAACAGCAGTCGCGGCCGGTAGGTATGCGAAGGTTGAGAGCGTATACATGTACTAACATCAAGAAATTGATATAAGCCCTCTCCACCCCCTATAACCCGTAGCCCAAGTTTTTCTATATCTCATTTTTTAAAAATGATTAGATCCCGTGAAACGTCATAAAACGAAGTTTGGGCGATTTCCTTTTTCGTTTTTGGTAGTTTTCGCCGCTACCTCAGGACATATTTTCAAGAACTACATAGCTTTTGCTTCCTTGGCATAGCCTAACATTATATAAAAATTGCATCGTAATCCAAGAGGTACTTCTCAAGTAATAGGCGGTTATAAGAAAGACCGACGGAGATAAGTGACATAGCTTTTCGTGATTTAGGTACATAATCATCATCTAACATCTATTTTCGGAATATTTTGCGGTTACAAAACTTCCCTGTCAGTAGGCGTGAGAAGTAATTTTCGGGACGTTTCATCATTAAGCCAACTAGATGATGTCATCTGGGCCTCAATAACATAACATTTAATGCCCAAACATTGTCGAATTTCTAAAATATAAGATATATGCTAACCAACCAAGGATGATACAGCAACTGACGATCTAGGCAAAATATTCCTTCCAAAACCTACCAAATAGTGTGGAAAACATAATCAAGAGAGCTGAGATTTGTGCTGCTCCCCCGGGCCATGACGATGAACATAAAAATTAGATATTATACTTTTTGATTTTGAGGATATGGGGAGAAAAAAGTCAGTAAGACTTTCTGGTGTGTAGTTGGTCGATAGCTCCTTTATTATACAATATATATATATATATATATATATATATATATATATATATATAACTTGAGACGTGGTCATTGTCGTCTAGACCAGTTAGGTGAAAAATTAAAGCTTCCGCCTTTTGTTGGGTACTTCGACAAAATTTAAGCAAAGAGGACTCTTTATACTTTTTTATAATTCTCTCTAGCTTTCAATGGACTTTGCCATCATCATCAGGAGCTGCAATTACAATGATAACAGTAGCAACAAAGGTGTAAAATGAATTTAAATTGACTCAACTTACAGTAGTATGTGAGGATGTTGCTAATTGTTGTTTACGTATAGGATGAGGGAAACGTCCAGTAACATGGTGAGAGCTGGATAGATTGTACAGTAGTCAAACTTATATAAAATATGACAAGAACAAGTTAAAAACAGATTAAAAATTATTTAAAAAATTAAAGCATTACATCGTGAAGCCACTTGATGATTGCACAAATTAGTGGTCATGGAATGATGAGTGACATGAAACCCTTTGACAGAAGGCCGAAGGATGTCAATGTCAGTATTGAAAGATGGAACGAATTTTGGGCGTGTGCCAAAACGTTGCCAAATCACTTCAGATGATGAGATTTTCAGAATTTTATGTTAGAATTTGTTAAACCGACCAGAGGCAGTTGAATAAACTATATTATTATTAATGGAATTTAAATTAACAATTATTAATAAATCGTGAGGAGAGAATTATTATATTTTGAGTGGAATGAAATTTACTGGTGGAATCGGCCAAAACACAGATTCTAATTATGGTTGTGAAGAGTTGAAATTTGGGGAGATATGTAAGTTCTCCAATTTTTCGCAGTTTAGCAAATATGAGTAAATGACACTCAGTTGTTTAACATCTGTCTTTTTGTTGATACAGTTGTTATTCATGAAAATGTGGGACATTTCCAGGAATAAACGTTTGGAAAGGTGTTTTTCTTTATTATATAATATAAAGAAAAACACCTTTTTTTCTTTATATTTATATATATTTATATATATATATATATTATATAATTTCCAGGAATAAACGTTTGGAAAGGTGTTTTTCTTTATATTATATAATAAAGAAAAAAAGGTGTTTTTCTTTATATTATATAATAAAGAAAAACACCTTTCCAAACGTTTATTCCTGGAAATGTCCCACATTTTCATGAATAACAACTGTATCAACAAAAAGACAGATGTTAAACAACTGAGTGTCATTTACTCATATTTGCTAAACTGCGAAAAATTGGAGAACTTACATATCTCCCCAAATTTCAACTCTTCACAACCATAATTAGAATCTGTGTTTTGGCCGATTCCACCAGTAAATTTCATTCCACTCAAAATATAATAATTCTCTCCTCACGATTTATTAATAATTGTTAATTAAATTCCCATTAATAATAATATAGTTTATTCAACTGCCTCTGGTCGGTTTAACAAATTCTAACATAAAATTCTGAAAATCTCATAATCTGAAGTGATTTGGCAACGTTTTGGCACACGCCCACAATTCGTTCCATCTTTCAATACTGACATTGACATCCTTCGGCCTTCTGTCAAAGGGTTTCATGTCACTCATCATTCCATGACCACTAATTTGTGCAATCATCAAGTGGCTTCACGATGTAATGCTTTAATTTTTTAAATAATTTTTAATCTGTTTTTAACTTGTTCTTGTCATATTTTATATAAGTTTGACTACTGTACAATCTATCCAGCTCTCACCATGTTACTGGACGTTTCCCTCATCCTATACGTAAACAACAATTAGCAACATCCTCACATACTACTGTAAGTTGAGTCAATTTAAATTCATTTTACACCTTTGTTGCTACTGTTATCATTGTAATTGCAGCTCCTGATGATGATGGCAAAGTCCATTGAAAGCTAGAGAGAATTATAAAAAAAGTATAAAGAGTCCTCTTTGCTTAAATTTTGTCGAAGTACCCAACAAAAGGCGGAAGCTTTAATTTTTCACCTATATATATATATAGGGTGACTTTGAAGTTGAGTCATTAATTTTCAGATAATGATTGTAGAAGGAAGATAAACCAGAATATGTGTGTAAAAATAAAAAAAAATAAAAAAAAAAATTTTACCTTGTTTTATAAAGTATCCTCCCGACAAGTATTTCAGTGCGGACCTGTATTTGATCGTGAGGTCCCCTGTGAGGTCTTAAGTCACCTGATTCACGAGCCCGTTGTACTACATTAACAAAGGCACGAGGGGTTGGTTGCACTCGATTGGGAAACCGATCCGCATAAACATGTGCCATTTTTTATTTCGTTTGAGCCACGCAACAGACACTATTCACACGCTAACCGACAGACACTGAGTGTATGTATAACTGAACTGAATAAAATACTTAATTGCAAAAACGTTCCAAATTCTTTCGCTTTTTTGTTTCCGATGCGATGAACTGGTAAGGCGGATTATATCCGTTGTTGCCAAACACGAGTACATGATATTATTATTGAGACAGGGCGGTACTCAAACTTCCAAAGGGCTATAACTTTGTTACTTTAATTTTACCAGAAAAATGGTAAAGGAAAAAACATTTCTTTTGATCAGATCTACTCACTGTTAAAATAAATGACTCAACTTCGAAGTCACCCTGTATAAAAGTTACTTAGGAAAATTATAGATTCGCGGCATAACAAACATATATTGCTTTAAATGAAATACTTTGTATATCTCAGCATATTAATAAAGTTATCGTTAAAGGAAGTTTGTTGTAACATTCTATAGGGTTGGAATCGTTACTGAGCTATGGAATATTTTGTCCGGAAGCATAAAAGTTACTTTTCCTCAAAAAATCCAAACGTAACACTTATTATATTATCACGGTTTTGGATTATTGTTTTTATGAGCTCAATTTTGATATAAAATATTTATGGGGCTGAAACACTAAATGCTAGATTTATTTGAAGTTCTTGAAAAATCGCAAATCAATATAAAAAATACCACATGATTTTTGGGAATGGAAAATGTTTAGTGGATGGGTGCAAGCCTTCATTGAAATATTTTATTTCTACTAATTCAGTAGTGTTTTTTTAATTTGCATTACAATTTCTGGGAATCTGCAATTATATAAGAGATAGTATTTTAACTTCTCAAAAATTTTATGCCAAAATGAAGCTTATAATAAGGATAACCTCAAATCGCAAAATATAGAATGTCCATTTGAAGTTTTTGAAAAAAATTAAATTTTGCGTTTATAAACACGCTGTATACACGATTTGTAAAATTAAGAAACATTTGGATAGCGAGAAGCTATGGGACATGAAGCTCATTTTGACGGAAAGTTTGATCCTCTGTCTGCAAATGTGATTGACCTATAAGTTGTCAAAATTGAGTGCTTTTTTATGAGTATGGTATTAAAGCAAGTCAAGCTCATTATGCCTAACTTCTATTATTTGCTGTGGAAGTACGGCTTGTTCCGAACAACATCCCGACCTTGTCTAGCCAATGTTTTGAATACGACATAAAAGATAACATGTAAACTTTCTCATATTTGCATTTCGCATGAGTCTCTTTATACAGATTCTGTGTTCTAGTTTAGAGACCTCCCGCTCTCCCTGAATGGGATACCGAGGCGTAGCACCCGGGGAAAACTAATTTACTGAAATATATGGCAGATCACTCTGACGTGGCGACAATTTTGGCGACGCCACCAAACCAAAGCCACGTCATGGAATCTACCATACAGGGTGACTCTTAATGACATGACCGTACTATAGTGGCGCATTCATAAGCCAAATAAGTATAGTAAAAACGTTCCTATAAGCATGAGTCCTAAAAAGTCTGGTTATCTTGATACAGGGTGTCAAAATTTAAAAAAAAATAATGTTCTATTTTCGCAGTGCCATTCATTGCAATAAGACGCTAAGTTAACAGACGGTATTATAAATTCCAGTGGCTTTCGGGGAGCCGTCTTTCGGATAATATTGATAAAAGCTGTACGTCACTGACTCTTTTAAATTATATTTTTTCAGGAATATGCATAGATGATACAACTTTTTTGTCTTTTGATACCTCTCGGTATCTTACTTCGCTTTCGAGGAGAAAAATAATTGTTAAAATAAAATTAAATCAACTTTGTTGCAAGGGAATGTAGTTATGTTGTTATGAACATATTTCGGAATTTCTTTCTATTATCTTTGAGCTTTCAAATATTAATAAAAAATCATTTCTTTCAAACTTTGTTCATTAGCCAACCAAAATTACTCAAGGTGGTGATACTAGGACTTTAAATAGATTAGCTCATTTCAACGAAAAGTTTGTTAGTTGCTACTGATTATATAATAATTGAACTACAAGCTCTCAGTTGTCTGTAAGACTTTCCGAAGTTCTAAAGATTTTAATTTTACCTATAGTGGAACCAGATTACGCTTAAAAAGAAGAATGCTTAGATAAATTGGCTGCCGCTACAAAAAATCTAGTACCTACTTTAACGAAAACACTTCGTTGGTTGTTTGAAGAGGTCTTAGGCCCGTATCGTCAGTCGTCCCTACAATTGTAGGGCGTGTTTATGGCCTCCTTGATTGTCATACTCCTTTCTCTCCTTCAAAAATTTCTAGATTACACTTGTCCCGTGTCAGCGTCAGCGCTCTCCTGTTGTGAAGATATGTTTTCTTTTTAAATTGTAGGAAATTTCAGGCTGATAAAACACGTTATAACTCAAAAGCAAGCACAATTTGATGTAAACAGGTGTTTGTGACATAACCTCAAAGTAGAGCGCTGACACGGAGAAGTAGAACACTATGACAATCAAGGAGGCCATAAAGGCGCCCTACCATTGTAGGGATGACTGACGATACGGGCCTTAGACGTAACATTTACTTAGAAAAGACATACATGAAAACTCTTCAGCTGAAGAAAGCTCTATGTGTCAAGTTGAATACAAACAACAATACAGAATTTCCAGATTTCCAGATGTATTTAGCGAAAGTAACTTTCGTATGCAAGTCGTTTAGCAAAAAAAAAAAACAGAAAGTTATATCATTTACAGCTTTGAAAACAGACTTGCACTAAATACCACCTCATACCTATACTAGAACAACTACTTACGAAATTAAGCTAATATTTTTAGGTACCATCAAGTCGATTTTCTCCAGTTCTATGGGTTCTGGTATAGCGTCTTTGATTCTTTTGACAAGATCGTCTATACTAGATCGTTGCTCATTTTTGATCTCTAAAATATATACAAATGTTAGCATACTTTAGGCAGGAGAACGTTATGATACATTTTTATTATAACAAAAGGTCACGCAGAAACCATATGGGGGTGTTTTCGAGTAATTTTTCAAAATATATAGTTTATTGCAGTCCAAAGTTTTCCACTGGTACATCAAAAAATATTGGTGGATAAAGGTTTAGTAAGGTATCGCTTATAGAATGGTGTTTTCTGCTTACCATGTTTTGCAATGACATAACTTGTCAACAGAAGAATCATTAAAGTTTTCATTTCGCTTCAGCTTCAGCTCATTTATCAATATCATTTGTTCCAATAATATCAATATATATCTTGCAAGTTTGTCCTATTATTCTGAAAAATGTCTTAATCTATCAAATGTTTACCGATAACATTATATTGATACTATCAATCCCATTGTTGCTAGAATAGTATATAAGCATAGTACCTCTGTAGGTGAAGGTCGAGCTGTGCTAGAAAAAAAAGTGCCATTCATCTGATAAATAGAAGCTATTAAAGAATCTGGAAACAATATTATTTCTGGAATATTCTTTTTGAATCACTCCTGAGGCGACTTGTTATACGAATGTTAAAAAGTCTCGTCTCTTCATTTTCCAGGTGCTCTGTCTCTATAGAGCAATCCGCAGCGAGGTTATAATCCGAGATGGCAGGTGTCGCGTGGTAGGTGATAGGCTCTAGGTGACGGGTGACAATTCGTTTATACTTTGAATTGAGTGCAAATTGGAATAGTGCTTTTGAGGGTGTCGTTCATACTTTCATAGAAGAAGAAAACAGTACAGTATTCACCATCTGAAATGAAGTGCGTCTGTAATATAGCGAGCCCCATTTGTATAAATAACATGAACTATTTTTTACTGTTGAACACAATGAAGCTAAATCATCTCAAATTTTCAAACTAAAAAATGTTACACCCTTGTTCCATCCTCCTGACAAAGCGTAACACGATTTTATTTGAAAATTTGAGATGAAGTAGCTTCTTTATCGTTTAAATATTTGCAACCGAAAAAATCATTTCCAAATTTTTAGTTCGTCCTATTATCAGATAACTCGAACGCTTTTAGAAATGCATGTTTTATTTGTTTTTTTATCACTTAGTACGTATTTATGATGTCAAATAACTAGTTTAGTAAGTTATATATAATTTTCATACATTTCATCAATAGGACTGCATAAAACTTCTTATTTTATTTTCATTACAAAACTTCAATATAGCCAGATCATATAATGATAAACCGATATATTGCGACGATTGCGGTATGGAATTTAGAATGACGTTATTTACTTATTTTGTTTCTTTCATTGAGCAACTCCATTTGATATCCATGTCATAGCCGCGACCAT
Organism: Acanthoscelides obtectus; assembly: GCA_963669975.1. Lineage (NCBI taxonomy): Eukaryota > Metazoa > Arthropoda > Insecta > Coleoptera > Chrysomelidae > Acanthoscelides > Acanthoscelides obtectus. The sequence continues at coordinate 55,128,053 of CAVLJG010000004.1, forward strand.
GGACATTAAAATCGCCATTTAGTGGCGGTCGACATATCGAATTTCGAATGACGGCACTTTGCTTATTACGTTTCCCACATCAAGCCCTTTCCATTTTGCGGCAGGCATCATATTGAAAATAGTAGTAGTACCTAGTAGTATTTAGCCAAATCTCAAACTAAATTTCATATAGCATGTCAAAAGTGGTATAGTAAAAATATAGCAATAAATGTGAATATAATACAGAGTGAGTTTGTTACACCACACTATACACAAAACAAGATAAAAGTACATCTTTATTATGACTAGATTGTATAGGCAATAAGCTAACTAACGTTTTTGTTATAGTAGTGTTTAAGGTCAATACTAGAGTAAAATAGCAACTTGTTAGAACACTATACAAAAAATTTGAAATAAAAATATATTGCTTAGCCAGATTAGGAAAATTTAAAAATTCATTTGTAGAATAAAAACATTTCTCACTTAAATACTTGAAAACCTTATTTTTGAATTTCATATAGCTCTTATATCTCGCAGATCGCGGGGTAGAGTATTATACAATGATATGTAGTTGAACTGGGGTGACTTTATATGTCATAGTTCTAGAACGATTTGCCTTTAAATAGAATTTCTGGTCTTATTGTTGTGATGTTAATTTTGTATGCTGAAATCGTTGACGTTTTGCTTTACATAGTTAGCACACTTATATACGAGTATGTAAATACAAGGAACTGTTAAGAGCTTATGTTGAATCAATGTGTACTTGCAACTTTCGCTAAAACTAAAATTGAACAACAATCTAATGCTAAATCTTTTTGTGTGATAAAATCTCTGTTGATGCTTGTAGCTCTACCCCAGCATCTAAATACTGGTTCATATGAAATATGGCAAAATAGCCTTTATTTAAATTCAGGCATACAATGTCAGCGTGGGTGCTGAAGGAGAGCTTCTATTCTATTCTACCAAGTAGTTTCACCCTATCCACTAACTGTAAGACAAGGTCTATATTTAATGTTGTCTGTCGTTCCTACAATTGTAGGACGCCTTTATGGCCTCCTTGATTTTAATATAGTTTTCTACTGTTCGGTGTCAGCGCTCTATTTTGAGGTTATGTTACAAATATCTGTTTGCATCAAATTGTTCATGTTTTTGGTTTATATCATCTGTTATACCAGCCTGGAATTTCCTACATTCACGCTAACACGGAACAGTAGGAATCTAGAGATTCCCCAGCCTTTCTGAAGAAGAGAAAAGACTGTGAAAATCAAGGAGACTATAAATGCATCCTACAGTGGTGGGAGTATGAACTAATGATCGGATCAAGGTATGTCAAAAATGGCGTAGACTCTGCACTGAACAAGGCATTTATTTATTCTGTGGAAGGTACTTATTTACTAATGCTTTGTTATGAAAAAGATGTAGTGCAACTTCGAACATTCGGAAATTGAAAAATTGCGATAATGGAAAAATGGACAATTGAGAAATTGGAAAATTGTACATTAGAATACAATATATACAATAGATCGCTACGATGCTCTAGAAACAAAAATCTCCCAATAGGGCTCCCCTACTATTAGGTGTTTATGCTATTGCAACAGCGGTGGGCAAATGACAAAAATACCAGAAATACCTGTTCATTGGTAGTACCTATGAGCCAACTCAAAATGCTATCATTTCTGCTTCCGGAAAGTGATTTTCCAAAATATGCTTTGTACGTTTGGGAGTGCTTGTATTGGAGTCCTACCCTGAGGACCTGCGCAACTGCATGCACTCTAAGATTGTTCGCGGTAATGTGGAATCGGGAAAGTGCATATCCATCAGAAGCCTCATAGTACCTTCCTCGGAAAGCGGGACTAGACAGAGATCGCAATTTTGATTCAGTATCTTTGCATAGGATTCCGTGTAATCTAGCAGGAATGTCAATAATGGACTGACAGAAGTTCTTCCAGGATTCTCTGGAGGTCCTTCTAATCCCCTTTTTGTATTCCTGCAACGCCTTCTTGTAGGAAGAACCCCTCCTGTGCCTAACTCTATCAAGAAGTTTGTGCACAGCTTGTTTTCTGCCCTCTAACTCCTTGGACCAGAAGGTTGCATTGCCCTTACCTTGAACCTTGCGTAACCGGCAGTTTTCCTCATTCGGACCCGTCAAGTTCCTGCCCAGAGACTCTACGGTTGCTTCTATGTCAGAGACCCTACAAAGGCTGTATGGGACCTCTCCAAGCTTACTATCAAGCTCTGCACCAAAGGACGCCCAATTAGTATGCCTAGGATTCCGAGCATATTCATCTGGAATCTCTCCATCAGTCTTAAGCAGTATATACCTGTGATCCGATAGAGAGGGTGTTAGAGACACTTTCCACTCTCTAATCTCCTGAGCTAAATTAAGCATACCCAGTGTTACCTTCTCTGACATTGTCATTGAAATTAGGCGAGGTCGAGTCAAGAATCCCTACAATATGAGGCAAGGTCCCCCAGTTCCTTAGACGGAGGAGGCTCCCTGGTATGGTAAGGAAGGTATGCCGAGCATACGACCAAGTCCCTTCTTCTTACATCTAATTCTAACTGCAACTAAGCCTCTGAAGGTAAATTCTTTAAGTTGCCAGGTATTAACGCTAGTCATTACGCAAGCTCTAGGCTTAGTGTGCGGAGTATCGCTAAAAAGCGTATAGTCCGGTAAACTGATCCCGTTTACTGAACCATTTCTCAGTCAGGGTTTCTGTCGGTTTGTCTGTCGGCCTGCCTGTTGGTTTGTCTGGCGGTCTGTCTCTCTGTCGAGTGTACGCTAATCTCTGGCCCGCCTATGATTTGGAAAGTACTGCTGGGGTTTCGAAAAAAACTTCGTAGTTTTTGAAGTTAGGTCCAGTCGTAACGGAGTTGAAGGCCAAAAAAAACTTATTTCCATAAACAAAATGGGGGAATTGAAAGATGTGAGTTTAGGGTTTTTGGGGCTGAGGGAGGGTACGTCTCTATTTTTTGCTGTAGTATTTGTATATATAAGCGACCAGCCCTTACGTGTTGAGCGACGTCACAGACTCCTCCATGAGTGTCGTGTTCCGTGATTGCCACGCTACCGAGTCTAAAGCATATTTTGAATTCGTTGAGCGATGAAGTATGAAGGGAGGGGAGACCTTTCCAGATGAACAGTACTATCGGTAGGGTATGAAAAAGATGTCTGAGCTAATTGCTTGAGCCTGTTCTATTGACTAGGATGGTCTGATTTCTCTGCTTTACATGTTCGTATTCTTCATCAACTGATGACAGCGTTGTGTGGGAAGTGCAGAGTCAACTTCTTGGCGCCATTTTTTAAGCTAATTGTAGGACATTTCCTAATTTTTTCCTTAGCAGAAGTATTTTGGATGTCTAAACCTACTTTCTATTCGCTAATGTATATGTATACTGATCTCGGATTGTATTGTATAGTATAGCTTAGAGAAAAGTAGTACAAAAATTAAGCAGCGTCACAACCTAATCCTCTCAAATTAGAAATTAGTGGAACTTCTTAACAATATACCAGCAGAGAATGAAAATTGGTACCGTGGATTTATGTGACGTCGCAAAACATAACAAAAACTTATTACCTGGAAGTCTAACATTTGATCGATTACAACATATCCCTGGTTTGTGCAGATCCCATCTATCTCATTACAAAGTGAATTAATTAAGCTCCGACTAGTGCTATAAAATGTCCAAATTAGTAGTATGCGTGATCACTTTGAATAAAGTTCCTAATTTCCCTTTCATGCCAAGGCAATTAATGGTTACGAGACAAATTAACCCATTACCAGAAGTAAGTTCAAGTACAGTGTCTTCAATTTAGATAAAGGATCTAGATACCATTTGCTTATTACGAGACTTCTTGATCATTGGATCCACAGAGTTTAACTTTTGAGGAAGTCTTCTGTTCAAGGAAGAACGTCCATCATGTACGGTATGTTATTGGAGAGTGTCCAATATTATTTACAGGTAAGCTATGTAGGTTTTTAGTTGTGACCGTGTTAGGGCTTAGTTACTTAGACAGGTAGAAACGTTTTGTTTTAAAACAATTTTTTTGTACACAATCCTTCTTTTCCATGGACTAGTGTGTTTGTGATTTATTGAGCAATCGACGAAAGTAGAGGTCATCATTCTGTTGTGGGAACTTATCCAGCTGCCGCCCCTGCCGCGGGGTTATTACGAAAGGAACCTATGAGATGATTTAAATGCTTATTACGCCCGAGGTATATAAAACGTTTTACCTTCCGTCAGCTACAATCAAAGATTTGGAGTAGCTTTTATGAGGAATAAGACATAAAAATTAATTGAATTTACCATCGCCTCAACGAATAGAAGGACACTTGCCGTGGCTACCGTACTGTATTCAGCGTAGGTTAACTTAAACATAGGGGGCGGTAAAGTAACTAGGGAATACAGGTGTCTGTGAGCTGAAGAGTGGGACTTGACAGCCAAGAAACCTGTTCATCAGTACACTTTTCCGTACGTTCGTAGTCAAAAGCATCAATGTGTTCGAGCCAGTCATTCATTGCCAAAGGAAACGGACCAGATGCCCTCCAAAGTCTTAAGAGGTACTCATTGTGTTAAAAATAATCGAAAAAGAACATTATGTCTAAAATCTATAACATAGACGATCCCGACCAACATCTACTACTCCAGTCCTACTTCTCAGCCCTCGGACTTGTGTGCTAGAGAGCGCTAAAGTACCTTTGGCGCCCGCTACCTGTAAATTGACCTATGTTTGTCGGTCAGAAGACTGTGTATACTTATTTATTGCTAAGCAATGGGTGCAACAACCATATTTAATTTATCTCCACCTAAAAATTAAATTCGTGTTTTTAGTTACCCTATAGCGATTTTATATGTACTGTGGGTATAATGAGCGTTTATATCGCGTACCTTGAGGTCTAACTTTACGTTGCGGCACAGGTATCATGTATCTTGAAAAGTGACGTTATATCGATTTTTTTGACATTATACTGTTTTTTTTTTGACATTATGTAGGTTTTTCTACAAGATGTTAACTTAGCATTTAGTTGAATCTGTTGCCTAAACGTCATGAGGTTTTAGTTATCAATGTTTGGCTCTGATCCTCTGATGTTATGTAAAATCTGCTGCAGAGATGGCATTACTGGAGGTCTAAGCTGTAAGTTCTATGTGTTGATGATAATTACAATGGATTCTTGTCTCAAATACACTTAGTCAAGATTCAAAGCTAGAAATTAGTTGCGCAGCCACTTTTTCTTATCCATTCTGGGAATTACATATACAAATTTGCTGAATTTAAAAAATGAGAGAGATAAGAAATAATTATATTCACTATACACTGTCGAAGTACAAGCCATATACGCCTTAGGAAAAACCATTGTTATACATGGGAAATCATTTCTTGGCAACAGCGCATCGGCTCGTCTACTTTCATCGCTATTCGTACATATTTCCTACCGTTAACCGCAGACCTGTATCACGAATGAGAATAATAGGCAGATACGCTGTGTTGCCAATTTGAGTAGAGCTTCCCGAATTGTGGGGAATTTAGAGTTAAGTGTTGATTCATTCAAGCTTTTAATCAGCATGGCCTAGACGTTAGAACTTCATAAAGATAACATTGAAGCTGAATGCTGCTGGAGTATAGTGTTTCGAATATTCAAAGCGGAGCGGGACACTATACTCGTTCAATGGGTCATCAAGCCACAGTCTTTTCAACAAAAAAATTATTTTACGAAAATGCGTTATATTTTTACGATTTTGTCGTCACCTCTGTTTCTCAAAATGTACGTCTATTGTAGAATTTTCAGCAAACTAAGCAAGAAACGTGATCTAGTATTTACTCAACATTACGGATTTCTCGGAATACATTAAAAAATGTGACCTAGATACCTAACTGCCCCAAGCTCTTTAAATATAACACCTTAAACCAGGGTTACCAGGTGCTCAGTCACGTTGATTGTCATGTTGTACTGCGCAAGTCAGCAAACAATCTGGCGTAATAAACGTTAGGAATCATCAGGTATTGCCAGATTCCCGAATACCGGGAACCATAGTAACCGTTATAGTTGTCCTTCAAAGTTGTCAAATCGCCCCTATGGCGCAAATTCGCCACACCAGGGAACTGTGCTATAAACAAACCCTGTTTATCACTACTATTTGATAGTCATATGGTAGTTGTAGCCCTATCTAGCGGTCAACAAGAATAGGGATTACAAAATCATTTATACAACAATATACAAACATGAAAAATATGATTTGAACCATGAAACATTAATACAATTTTAATAGTTTGAACTTTTTTCATTTTTGGAATACTCTTATGTGGAATCCGCAGCTATTTTTCCCGAAATTTGGGTAGACTTAGATTTCTTAGAAATATGACATATTGGTATCGGCAACTCTGCGAATGGGAGAAACAAATCGCATTTGTTGGGCGCATCCGTCTAAGCGGTAGGCGCCAGCGCCCGTTCTGCCATCTCTCTCTTTATCACTCTTCTACTTTACCCCGTTGTCTGTCACACTCCGACGCTGCCAGATACGATCCTACAATCGAGTGTCTTTCACGCACCTACATACTTTTGTATATTTCCATCTCTCTTCCTCATCATAATGTATAATAATGGTTTTTCCCAAGGTGTATATACATGCTAACAGTAATAACACAAAACGCGGGCGCGGTGATGATATCCCGTAATTCTCCTATCAGTTTTTCGTAAATTATAACTTCTCTTCAGAAAGCACAACATATAAATAACCCATCATATTTAGCATATTCAGTAATGATTTTCTTACAGAGCAAATGTCACTGATTTTATACACATGCAGACCAATACACATAATCATCCAGATGCGATCTTGCTATTCAACCAACTTTCTTCTCAGAGATAAAAACTACAGACACGGACCACTCAGCCTGACAAAACATAAGCAACCAATATTGCGTGTAGTTTAGTTGAGTGATTCCTCCATAGATGGACGTTCATAACGATCCTAGTGAGCAAACGTGGAATGACTGTCTGCGCCCTAAAAACTACCTAGTCTGCAAGATGACATCTTATAGGTTTTTTTTGACGTTTTATAGGTTTTTTGCATGTTACCCGTGCCCATCATGAACGCCCACGTGACGCTATAGATACATGAATAACTATTAAGAAGATTTGTAATTTCAGCTGGAATATGGGGACGAGTTCTGGGAAGATGTGAGAAAAATTGCCAACTGCGAATACGCGGTGTTTAATACTCATCAAGTGTATCCAGATAGTACCTTGTCATCATTAGCAACTGCTTGTGCAACGGTCACAAGTGTTTCTTATGACAGCTTCATGCATTTCTTTGGAAGATGCTTCACTAGATACACCTCGAAATTAGGGTAATCCTTTATATGAAAGTATACGTAGTCAAGATTGTTCTACAGTCCATTTTTTCCAATCCATCTAACACGAAAAGACAATAATTTTATCTTAAGAGACGCAAATTCAATAGTTTATACACTATTGGGTATTCGACTAAATTGGCTTGTAACCTAGTGCCGAGATGTTGGCTCAGGGGTTCTCTGAGGTCATCTTCAATCATCAAGTTCTAAAATCCTGAAAATACGCCATCCGAGTTGAACGCCAACATCGTAGGAAGATGAATGAGTGCAAAATAGTCAATGTGCGTAATTGTATCCGGCATCACATCACCAATCACTACTACTATATTATTATAGTAGTAAAATAGGCAACCTGGGCTCCGACACACTAAGCTGTTCACACCGTGAGGTAAGCAACTAGTTGGTCCGCAAATCGTATGCCCTAAATAGACGGAACCAAGGATGACCGCTTTATGCATTCTTCCGGCTAAAATGCTTGCCGATGCTCGGCTACCGGAATAGATTTAATTGCAGATAACAGTGTATTCCTGATCCCACCCAAGGATCATGACTAGCAGTCTGACAGTGTGGTCTCATCAGAGTCTACGAAGCTGAGACGATGTTCAGTTCGGCCGGTGCCGAAAATTCAATAACGAGTATGGCCTTCCGTTCGTAGCCGAGAAGGACTATGACGGGCTTATTCGCCTGCACCAGCTCGGTCGTGGGAAAGTAATTCCAGCAAATTCTGCATTTCTCGTTATTATTATTACAAAAGAGAAATCAGCAGAGTATAATACTATAGAGGAAAAAAAGGAAATATTTTTGTGAATTTACAGCTGGGTCCTTAATTTTAGATACTATTCAAACAATCCATTTATTTTGCAGAAAGTGCAAATGAAAATTTTATTATTATTGGTAATCTCTTCACAATCTTCATGCGCCCATTCTACTACAATGGCTGCATTTTGTCCATTTTTCACCCTTCTTATTTTCGGAAAATCGACACGTACAAAATAAACATTCAGAATCGCTTTCACCGCTTTTGAGGATTTTAAATAACCCATTTCCTTATTCTTTACAGCTCTGACCATCTTTATTATGCCATTTAGGTTCCACTTTTTGTGTTTTGGGGCATCTGCAATATAAGAATAATAAAAGATAATAAAATATAAATCTCTCGATACGTGGCCCTAATTTGAGATAGTATGAAATTAGGAACACTTGTGTATCTCAAATTAGAAATTTTCCGTTAGAAAGTTTACACAAGCATATTTAAGTTATGTACCTAATAAAATCAGAATAATGTAAAGGAAAATAAATAAGGTATTTGTAAACACTAAATTTATATCAGACATTGTTCTAAGTAACTTACCTTAATGTTAGTAAGCACTTTTCTCGCACTACTAAAAATATTTTTAACTCTCAACAAGTAACAAGTTGTGATGTCACAGCAAACCATGTGCAAAACTAAACTGTTAACACTGCGTCTTAGTTCACAACTTTTTGGTATTACTAGAAGATGGTGCTACAAAGATACAAAGTTACACCACTGTCTCAAATTACGTCGATGGGTTCAAGGGTAGAAGCCAACTGTCTGACCATCGACGAACAAAGTCAGGATCTCGCTGAAGCAGAGCAGAGTTTACAACGGTGCTGTAAACCTTCGCGGGTCATCGGCATAAGCAGAACATGTGGAGGACAACAAGGCAGGCAGGTCACTTGTGTATTAAAGGAAAAGCATGGGACCCAAGACTGAGTCTTGAGGAACTCCTCTTGCCACATGGTGGAGGGAAGAACGATCACTGACGCGCACAAAAAAGTTCTCCCGGTGCAACAACTCGCCTCTAATTCGAAGACGCTCCAGCTTGATAAGAAGTCTTCAATATGAAACGCGATCAAAAGCCCTACAGTAGTCTAGATGTACGAGTATTATGTCGACTGGAGAGTTCGTGTCTAGAATCTGTGTTCAATCGTTGAGACAGTGGAGAAGGACGTTGAAAATCCGTGCTGATGTTAGGGATGAGATCATTTTCGAAAGCAAATGTTAATAGCCTTATCTAATATGACTCGTTGAGCAATTTGGGTACGATACTTATTAGACGATAATTTTTAGCGGAGGATTTGTCACCCTTTTTGACTATAGGGGCAACATATTTAAATATCAAGCTTAGCGGTAATGCTAGTGCTGAAGCGCAGTTTTTAAGTACGGCAGCCGTGATCCCATCTTTACCAGGAAGGAATATATCTTCAGAATTCTCAAGTGGTTCAATACATCTCCTGGCAGGAACTAAACTTTGCACAGGCTCTGCTAATAAAATGGCAGATTCGGCAGCTTTCATATGAAGGTGACCGCTGAGGCGATGAAGCGTTGGAATTGGGGTTTGTTCTTAGATACCGAAACAGTTTCTTCTCATTTTTAGAGGTAACGAGTTTGCTTTCATAAGGATGTTTGGCATTGTCCTAAATAAAAAGCTAGAAAAGGATCGATGGGACACTTGGGTGACCACTCCTTTGACACAATGGTCTCTTGTGACGCAGCATATTTCAGTATTATTAAATAGATACTCATTATGAGCATCAAATTGATCTTTTACATGACCCTCACTCCATATGAAAAATGTAAGATGGCGTTCAGCCGTCATTTGGAATTTTAAACCGCTACTCTTATGTTAAAATATTGAGGAAATGGCCCAAAACTCGACTTTCATTTTGTTATTGATATAAAAATATGAAAAGTAGCTATGAGTATGTTGTTTTTTTGTAATAATAAGCATTATATGGTTGACGAGTTCCTAAATTGTTGTTAATAGTATTATTAAAACAAGCAATTTCTTAAATCTTGCATACTCAGCCACAAAAATTTCATACTTGGGCACACAATTTCTGCTTTCTAACTTCTTGCATGTCATCTTAATATTTCAAAAGGCATTAATAACTGACAGCTTTAGCCATTCTAGAAGGACTCAATTTCTTTTTATTAGTTGTTCCCCATTTCTTTTTCGAACTTAAAATGTTTCCTACGATTTTTTTATACTAGATCTAGGCAAGTGGAAGCGGTTCGACTTTTACGACTAAAACCAAATACTTGTTTACCCAATACAATTTTCATCAAACAGCTAATATCTAGGAATAATATTGAAATTTGCATCACTGCACTGCGCGGATTTCTTTTTCCATTATCAATACACATACATGAAATCCCGGACTAATACGTTGCTTTCTAGAATAGAGAAGATGTATAATATTATTCAACTTTTCTTAGTTATGACATCACGATTAAGGCAACAGGACGGTACTTCGCAGATTTCCTGGAGAGTGTTGACAATATTCATTCTCAGTTTCGATTCACCTATCCCAAAATGCAGAGCCCTTCGATGTATCTGACAGACATAGATGAAAATGGATGTGTTTTGGTATACAGGAGTAGAAGATCTGGATTCACCCAATACATAATGGGTATGATCATGACGATTGCCTTTACCAGTTCATTCCATCTTAAAACTATATTTTAGAAAAATTTATCGATATTACTCCGTATTTCTGTAATCAGCATTAACACAGATGTCATGTTTGTCTTCAGGTCTACTACAGCAAATTGCAAAGGATTTCTTCAAACTGGCTTTGAAAGTGAGAGTTTTGGATAAAAGCTCATCAGCTACTTCAACTCGCAACTATGTCATAGTAACCTTCAGACTAGATTTTGACAACAAACCATATGTAAGTAAAAATAACTTCCAGAAGTATCCATACATCACTTTCTAAAATACCGCACCTCTGTACGAGTATGTTGATATTTCACGAGTAGAGATCAATCTAAAGTTTATAGCTGGTTGTAGAGTCTCCAATCTCCAATCTGCCTCTTGGTAGGATAAAAAGCATAACACCATAGCATTAACAAATATGCAAGTTGATAAAATTTAGCCACTAATTTAAATAATTGAGTGCCAAAAGGAAAGAGGGTAACATAACACATCGTACCGTGGCAAAATGAGTTCCATCTATGTCAACTTTCCACGAAATTATTTAACAGTCTACGCGAGCTCCTGTGACAAAAATATCAATATTCTACCGTATGCGAGTGATCCGCACCACCGAAAAACTAAAATGAGCTATTAGGTTTTAGAGATTCTTACGGACAATTAGTTCTCAGAACGCGCTTAGCGTCGCAGGGACGGCACATCGACAGTAAGATTCCTCGTGAAAGCGGATAAAATGTATTCGACTATATACAAACAATATAAGCAATGTGAAAAAAATAAAATATATGATATTTTCTGCATGTCAATGAGTTTAACCACGCAGTGGTTATGACGATTTGTAAAGTTATATTCGTGTTTTTTCTTCTGACCGAATTCGTACTTCCTGTGTGCGTTGACAGTAGAAATATATATAAAAAAAGAATCAAAATATCTTGAGTGGCTTTAGACCACTACGATGCCCTCAATAGTGGGGCCCGACAGAAGCTTCGGTTTCAGCCACATTTGGCAAAAAAAAATACTTTCGACCACAAGATGTTTTGAGAAAATGTCGCGTACCAAGGGTAATAAAGTGCACATGATTTTGGATCGCAGATTTAGGAACAATTGAAATTCATTTCAGTAGAATGTAGCACCTGAAACTGATCCAGTGATTTTCGTGTTGATAGGAGCCTATTTTCTAGCCGCTAAATTATGCCACACAGTTATGCTGTTTGGAATACTTCTAGTGACGACGTTTTGGCCACCACTGTGACCTTTTTTAAGTTCAATGACAACAACAGATATTTTATTTATATGTCTTCCAGGTGGTAGTTTACTTATTTCTTCTTTCCTTGAATGGTCCTGTACCATATCGCTATCATTACAATTTTAAGATGGCACCGCTTGAAATCTGCAATGCGCAGAACCACCTCAAAAGACAAAAACACATCCAGCTCCCAAAGCGACAAGCAAGCATCGGATTATCTCTCTTTTCTTAATCCTGAAAACACCAAACATCTTCCAGGAACGCAAAATCCCACCCAGAACTGTTGTGGTAACATACCATTTGCCGGTCATACAATCTTCGGCTGCATATGCATTGTCCATGGATCTAAATGCAGAAAATAGTTTTATTGTGAGGAAATAATAAAGGCGCAATAAAAAAGCTGGATGTAAACAAAAAGGTGCTAAGGAACGTTAACATATACCAATATGAGCTCGTAGTTAATTATTTTCTGTTGAAACCGCTGGTACTCCAAAATACCTTTATCATCAGTATACTTAATTTTGTTAGACATTCAAACTTCGTGTACACCTATCAGATCCTCATTTCGAATGAAGTCTTCTATAATGCTAACATCTTCCTTATTCCTGAACATCCTCTGAATTATGAAATTTTCTAGGTGCCTCTTTCTGATGTATAACATAGTTAAGACTCGTTAGTAACAACGCGTTTTCCCTAGTTGAAACAAGTTTTCACGAAGTGTCTTTGTAGAATTAACTGTTGATTAAAAATAATATAAGCGAAAACTAGTTCTGTTTTGTCAAAGTGATTCACTTAAACTGTCTAAACCGGGTTATAAGTAGTTTTGAATCAGATTGGTTGGTTTGTATTATTAAGCTGTTTTTGATGTCTATGGTTAACTTTATTACTCGAAATTAATATTGTCGCCATGGCGTTACTGTTGTATTTTGGTATTACCTAATATTGCTTTGATGTACGGTTATTGTTATTCTTCTTGATTAATAAACATTATTTATTAATTGCGATTTCATATTTTAATTAACAATACCCCTATTTAGAATTCCCAACAACTGTATCCGATACTAGTTTCAAATAAGATTTAATGTTAGTTCTAGGTTTACCGGAATTTTAGGTATACATGAGCAGTAAATACTAGTTATAATATAGACACATAGTCGAACTTAGTTTTAATTAGAGAAAATGAGTTATAACTAAAAACGGATTTTACCTGTAGCATATACATATATTACATGAAACGTTACTTCAATTTGACAAACTCCATATCTCTTTTTTTCAACTGATAGTTTCATATCATTATTAAAAATTGTCCATTTCAGATGATGCACAAAGCCCAGAAGGAGACCTTTCATGAAACAAAATCACTACAACCGTTCTCTTACGGCATGTTATTGGATCTGTTCCCGTTTGTATTGTGCTAGACGAAGGGATGAACATTACAGATTGCGGGAAGAGATTCTCAGAAATATGGCGCGGGAAAGAATCGTTTTTCGATAAACCGTTGACCAACTTTTTTAGATTGAGACGCCCTACAGGGATCACATTCAACTGGAAGAACGTACGTATATTCTTACCAAGAGAAGCTTGAAGATCTGTTCCGCTTACATCATCTGACGAATGAATGCATCCACAGGTCATGAATTGTTAACTTTATTTGAATGTCATGCAGGGCGGTACGCAAGTGAGGTAACGCTTCAGGGCCCAATATTGTCAATTAATGTGCAAAACCGGCCCCTGACGTCACAGCAGACTTCTTGAAGGTAGGAGTTCTGAAAATGTATAATTGCTATTGAAACTATTATTATTATCTATTATCTATTTGTCAGCTTAAATATCAGGCATTCATTCATCATCTGTGGCTTCATTACATGGTCGCATTAATGGATGTAGGTGTGCCAGAGTATGATGGCAACCTCTTAGATACTTATTAGAGCACACAAATTGATTTCACAAGTTTCCATAAAAAAATCCTACGGAGTTTCGCTACGGCGTATGTCAAAACAATCAGCTTATTCAGATCGCCTGAGACAGTATAATTGAATCTCTACACCCCTTATTGGCAAGTTACCTAATAAAAATTCTATAATGACTGAAAATTTGGATTTAGGTTATTGACGTATTATATTAATAGGCTAAGGATAGCCTAACGAGAAGTTCCAGATCCAGTTCAGGGACTGAAAAATATTATTGCAGAGCTGTTCAATTTTCGATTTTCTTGTTACGGTCCTATAAATATGATATATAGAATACGTTCTAATTGAAGTTTCATAACTAAATTGATATATGAGCTACAGCCTGTTTTGTAGATATTCCATTAGGCATATCATGAGTGCTCGTATGAGGGACTTAGGGCATCTGATGGATTTATCTCCATCTTGGGAAACATTTTTGAGGTAAGTGCAATTTTAGGACATACAACTTGTGTAGATTTTTTTAGAAAACAAATATACCACATAAATATCGACCTTTTGTAGTAATCATTTTAAATTTAACAATGTCTTGAGAGAAGTAGTAGATATAAAACATAAAAGACGACAGGATGAAGAAGAGAAAATAATACTCCCTTGAAGGTACTAAACAGTTTTTTCATGCTTATTTTATGAACAGGTTAAGCTAGAAAGCCGATATTCAACGTAATGAAATTGATGCATGAATAAAGCGATGTTCCATGGAAGGATATGCTCCTTGTTAGGTTAATTTTATTAGAAAGTCCAGTTACTCTCACGCGATGACAAATTCCTTCTACTCTCACAAACCCAAACGAATTCACAGGCACAAACGCGGCGGCGAGCCGCTAGCGTCGTTATTTCGCCAATGCGGTCCCTTGATTTATTGATATTGGTTGACGATGTTAAAACTACGAGTATAATCCTAGCTCACATCAGAACGTATGTTTTCAGTAAGTAAACTAGTATTTTGTTAGATTTTTTAATTGTAGATTTAAACACCATCTATGACCGACTGCTTCTGATATCTAGTCGAGTATTTATTCCCCTATCAATGAGTCGAGAAATATTCCAGCGTTTCCTGCCCGATCATGAACTTCCATGACGTTGGTCTAGATGCACTAGATTTATTCCAGACGTGTCGATTGTTCTACTCTACACCTATCAAATCTTCTAGTCAACGTACGACGGTATCCGCTGATAGCCAGAGTTCCAGTTATACGGAGGCGTTACGGTATTAATGATTGGTGTGATTTGATATATGCGTAACTGAATGTAGGTCTTTTTATTTGCATTTATGAAAAGGTCTTGTCCATACCACCTACCATTTCACTATGTTTGCCTAATTATCAAACAACCTGTATAACATGCGTCAATTTCATATATTTTATAGACAAGATCGAAAAAGATTGGCTATTCGGATTCTGTGACCGCCATAGGTAAGAATAGCAAGAATCTGTAAAGATTCAGAAAACATTAGGGTCGAAATAAGAAACGGTACCTCCGATAACTACCCTGAACTATCTACTTGGTGCCTCAGTGACAGAATCACCACTTTTCAGGCTGAAGATGCTGGATTTCGATTAAAGTAGCATGACCATTTTTCTATTTCTTTTCAAGCTTCTGCTTTGGCTAAATGGTTTTGTCGCAAATCTTTAAAGATATTCACATTAACTTTATCATTCCAGTGTCAACAACAGCTAAAAATACTAAAAACGGAGCAATCAAATTGTTAGAGTAATGTTTTGCTATAAACGATATTTGAATGATCGTAACAAGTCTGATAACCGTAGGATCCTAAGCTCTTTGTTAGGCTAAGGAACACTAGGTATACTTGAACTACCTAAATCCAAATGTTCATTCATAATAGAATTTATTTGAGGTTTTGAGAAATTCGTGTTTTCTTACCGAGTTATTATGGCACAGGTAGGAATAGGAATGGTCCGCAGAGTCAAAGGAAAAACTCAAGTGCGGGTCAAAAACAATGCCCTCGATAATGCACCGCGAGGTACAATTGGCGGATTTGAAACTTAGCGGGTTTCATACTGTCAAATGACATTTACGGAGCGTCAAAGTATAAATGACTGCTCGGTTGCTCTTATTGGCTCATGGTGTATACCGAGCCTACCGTCCTATAGTGTCATAAGAAATTAACGATCTGGTGCCCACTTTGGATTTAACGCGGCGTAAATAACATTGAATAGGGTTTAGCGATGCCGAATTGCCGCAAATGAGATTTTCCTGCCTTTAAAATGAGAAATTATGTTTGATACAGACCCTAAATCTACAATCTGTAATGTTTGAGATGGAGTGCAACAGAGGTATAGTTAATTTCAACGAAGAAGAACAAATAGTGAATGAGAGTAGGGATGATGAAGAAGGTACGTCTTCACCCCTACCAGGGACAAAGAATATTCTGCTCAAGGGTCAAATGAAGTACATAAGAGACGTCAATGCTGTTTTCTATCTGTGTAGTCCAGTGTAAGTGCCATTGTAAGTTATTAAACATGAAGTTTGTTACAGACAAAACATCTGTATACTGAGATTAAATTATTCAGCACAAAAATTGGTGTAATAAGTACTGTTGTCGGCATGAAACCAAGACGGAATACCGAACATGTAACTTTTGAATTGTACACCTGTTGGTTGATGTATTATTTCAAAGTGATGTAAAGATTTTTAGGATAAATGATCTGGATGATTTGACCGATCAAGCTCTGTATCTTAATGATTTGAATCCCCATGGACTCAGCAAAGAACTCGTCTTGGCAGGCTGGCAACATAATTCAAAGTAAGTATTTGAGTTTTAATTTAGGTGTTTAGCATAAGAATTTTGTTCTTAGACTGGAGATTATGTTCGATAAAGCTGAACAAAGATCAGAAGAATTGTCA